>VUQH01090370.1:17472-31787 GCA_015106775.1 Etroplus canarensis | reverse complement strand
TGCATATTTGATTTGGCAAAGTTTTTATGCTGGATGCCCTTCCTGACGCAACCCTCACCATTTACCCGAGCTTGGGACCAGCACTAGGAGTACACTGACTTGTGGGCCCCTGTGGCTGGTTTGACCATATTGGAGACAATATGGAGAAACAAATGTAAATTATTATTGTGTCTTTTGGGTCTGCCCTGGCATTTTCTTTTGAGAGAGAGTTCATTTGGTTGTTGTCAGAATTCTGGGTTATGATATACCTACGTCATGTATAGTGATGCATTGTTGGTAATGTGACAGGAAATATAGTGTCAAGAGAGGACAAGCATTTTTTTGTTAGCTGCCTGTAAAAATTCACTAAAAGGTGGTACAAATCAGACCCAGCACAAGATCAATGGCTGAAAATAGTGAAGAAAATGTATGCTGCAGAGAAGCTAACTCATAAGATAAGAAATCTGGAGGAACAATGTCAAAAATAAGTGGAAAAAATGGACCATGTTTAACATATCAAAGATGTATTAATGTCATAACAACAAACGACAATGCGATCCAGACAGTTCAGTAGTTGATTGTTGTTTTGTTCTCATTCTTATTTGTGCACATGAAAGAAAAAAAAAATCCAGGAGACCAACTGTCTGTGGGATTCGACCAGTGATGATCCTCAAACTCCATTGACAGGTTTTCCTGCCGCAACCCTCCATGGTGAGAGGGGCTTGTTTCCCCATCTGGAATCGAACCAGGGACCTTTCGCTTGTAAGGAGAATGCGGAAACCATGCTATTATGGTTAAGCTAAATCATCTAGCACTCAAAGTCAGCATATAAAAGTCACTTAATACTGGAAATGAAAATTTAACTCCCTGTATGTCAGTTTCTCTCTCTCTCCCACACTCGATTGAGCTTTGTACGTGTGCCTCACAGGGTGGATGGCTGCTAGCCTAATGGGTACACACTACTCTCTTTACCCTTGAAGCGATTGCTTCCAGCGTAAAGAATTAAATGAGAATACAATGATTGGACTAGGAAGTCCAACAAATCAGTTTTCATACTGCAAAAGTGGAAAAATGCAGATAACATTCTGCATTTTATGCTAAAAACTAGCTAGCAGAAACACAAAATGCAAAAGCTAGTATTCGATTGTATCTGTTCTGAGCTACTGTAGAAACACGGTGGTGCAACATAGCCTCTATGAAAAGGGACCCACTTAGACTGAATATATAAATATGTTTTCATAAGTGAAAAAAACACATCACTTATTATCCAACAGTGATTTTACACTATAAGAAGCATAAAAATGTATGTTAGACTCAATTTCTGATAACTGATCACATTAATTGTTGCACACCAATCCTTTAAATTGGATTTAAAACATCAGTTGTGTGAAAAAATTCCACGCTGTAGCAAGGAAGCATACAATTGATTTTTGGCCTCTCTTGACTGTCTCACTACACTCAACTAAAGCTCTCCTGATCCTCTCCTCTACCCACTGATTGTATTTATGGCCCTTCTCTTGCAGACATCCTTTCTATCTCCTTTCTGTTGCTTTCTGACCCTTTTCTCTCATCTCTGTTACTTTCTTTTCAGCACGCTGTCTGTTATGAATAGTTTAATGTCACTTTACTGCAATGCCTATCACACCTATATGAGCATGCTTCTTTCACCAGCCCCCTTTTTCAATGAGTGTAAGCTCATGTTTGCACGACTATTTCTTGAGTGCATGGTTGAGGGATTGATCTATTAGTGTGTCATGCATAATTATAATATAATGCAACCTGATGTCTTTTCCAAGATGTGGAGACAATGCAACAGACTTACAGTACTGTGCAAACTCGTGAGCTACCCTTTATTTTTTTTTTAATAATTTGCCTCCAAGTAGCCAGAGTTACTTGTAATAAAAAAATGGTCTTAAGCAATAGTTCTTCAGGCTTTCTGAATATCTTCCAAAGTTTTTCTGTGGACATTGAAAGCTTTTTATATAAAAAGCTGTCAATGTCCACAGAAAAACTTTGGAAGATATTCAGATGTTGTTGTTATATATATATATATATATATTAAAAAAAAATATATATATATATATATATAAAACATAGGCAGGCTTTCTTTGTCTTAGCTGACTTGACACTTGGCTGTTAGCTCAGGCTTTCTTCTTCTGGATTTTTGTGCGCTCATATCAAGCATAATTTGACTGTTCTTCTGTGCAAATTGGACCGATGAGTGTGCCTACTCCAAACAGTAACATTATCAGACGAGTGATAGAGATCTATACAGAAGAAAACAGAGTTAAATGGAGCAGTGTTTCTGCAAATAAGACAAGAGAGCAATGCTGTAGATAATCATCAATCTTGTGAACTCATGATCATCACAAGGGCACTGAGTGGAAAAAACTAATCTCGAATTGTATTTATTTTACTGCTCAGTGCATTCTCTGTGCAGCAGTTTAGAGCGCTGAAACTTTTGATATTTTTAGGCATCAAATGTTACTCAGTGTGTTCAGTTCTAACATTCTCTCACAAAGAAGAAGTGGAAATCACTAATTTGTTGCCATATTCAAACTTAAATTAAATTATTAATTAAATATTGTACGTAATAAATAGCCTACAGTTGTAATAGATCAGTGTTCTACCCTTTGTATTCATAGCTGGAATTCCATCAGTGTAAAACACTTAGCACTTTTAGGACCAAGCATAAAAACTTAATGCATTTTCTGCATCTACAACTGAATGTATGCAAATTCCAGTGACAATGCAACAAAGAGTTTGTGTTGCTATAACTTTACGGCCGGGCTTATTTCAATTATTTTAGTAGGCTATGATATTACTTAAAAAGTTAAATTCGAGTTTATTTATATAGTGCCACAGCAAAAGTTGCCTCAGGGTGCTTTATATTTTAAGGTAAAAACCTGACAATCTTCTTCTTCTTTCGGCTGCTCCCATGAGGGGTCGCCACAGCGGATCATTGTTATGAATCCGCATATTTAATTTGGCAAAGTTTTTACACCGGATGCCCTTCCTGACTCAACCCTCCCCATTTACCTGGGCTTGGGACCGGCACTAGGAGCACACTGGCTTGTGGGCCCCTGTGGCTGGGTTAAGGTAAAAATCTGACAATACTAGAGAGAAAACCCCAACAATCAGACAATCCCCTGTGAGCAAGCATTTGGCGACAGTAGGAAGTAAGAACTCCCTTTTAACAGGAAGAGCCCTGCAGCAGAAACAGGCTCAGGAGGGACAGCCATCTGCTTTGACTAGTTGGGGGATGAGGGGAAAGAGAAAATAGAAAAAGAGAGCACACAGAGACAAGAACAAACAATCTATGGGATGACCGATTCTGTCATAATACAAAGACTATATACAGTATAAAAGCATGCGCACTTTCCCTGATGGTAGAGACAGAATGGTGACTTATTGCTGCTGCACAGTTTTTCAAGCATTCAGTCACTGATGTGAGGTAGTCTGTCTAATTATTGACAGCACAGTGTGTCGTTCACACATTTTAAACACATTTCTTACACGCAGCAGTTTATTCTTCTCAGTGTCTGGGCCACTTTATGTAAGAATTGCATCTATTTGGAAATTAATTATTGATATCCAGGTGTGTTTCTGTGGGTTCAGTGAATGAGCAGTTGCATATGGGCTCACACGTGTCTATGTATGCTTCACAGAACGTCTAAGAACAAGTGCCTCTCTATTTCCTTTTGTTCTGTTTCAAAAGCTGCCCACGCACTTGCTCCAGCTGTGGGAGGCATTTCATTGTGCTGTGAGATTAGCTTGGCAGACTGCAAAGAGTAATACTTACAGTCATGCCAATTTAAACAGAAACAGAAACAATAAACACATCACTGTAATTAAATAAAGCACTATCTCTGCTGAGTTGAATCGGAAAACACATTAATATCAGATGAACATGCAGTTTTCCCATTATGGGTTAACTGTGGCTTTACGGTGACTTCCTGATCATTCAGATGCTTAAATCACCCTACCGACTGCAAAACTGATCCACTTAGTTCAGTTTCATGAAACGCTGTCATACAAATGCACATCAAAGTACTTCGTATGATGATAGAAGATCAAAAAGTATGCAACAGCATCCGCAGTCTGTGTGTTCCAGCACGGAAAGATATACTTCAGTGAGCACTGCATTGTACAGATTTACCATATCTAACATAGTATAATATTATATTGACAATCCAAACAACACTGCACACATCCAGCAGCATTATGTGCAATATCTAAGATTATTGCTTGTAGAAAAAGTACTTCCAACTGTCAGTCCAATAAACCCAAACACGTGAGCTTGACTAACAATAAACGAAATGAATCACGCCAGAGTCACTTTCATCACCAGCTTTAATGCAACATTATTTTAAATGTGTGGGATATTAACTGAGTATAGACTAAATGCTAAAGACTGTCACTGATGTAACACATAATTTATTTTATTTGTTGCCACAGACATCAAGTATGTGCTCATAATTATAATGTAATAACAACATCTGAGTTAATGTTTTGTTTGTTTGGTTTTAATGTCATTATGTATCAAGAAACACAAATGTAAGGATATAAAATGTCATTATAATGGTAACTCCAGTGAGAGCACTTCTCTTTCTTCACATACATATAATTATGCCACTGAATCACCAGTGCACATCTCGATGAATAGTTATTATACTGTCAGCTTCAATATGAGAAATCATACACAAATAATAACAACAATAATCCCCCAAAACTGCATTTATTTTCTGGACCTTCTGTAAAATAGGGTTTCTGTTCGTGGGCTTGTTTTGCTTAATAAACATATTTCAGATAAAGTCAAAATTTCTGAAAATAATAAGAAAAATAAACTCCCACGCCACACTGTTATGCAAATTGTAAAAGACTGAAACATTTCTGCCAAGACTTTTCCCTGTAAACTGCATCCTACACCAGTGACCTCATAAGCATTTTCTGGATTTTTAAACACAGTTTAGTTACTAATTAGTTTTCAAATGTACAAAGTTGTCTCAGCTGGTTACAGCAAATGCAAATGTTGACACATACTTACCTTTCAGGCATTTTCCTGCTCTCACACAGGAGTCTTCTTTTTTTTTTTACTGTTATTTCCCCTACTTTATTTTTAGAGGATTTTTGAAAAAATATTTAATATTTCTTCTTCCTGTTCTTTCAGCTGCTCCTGTTAGGGGTCACCACAGTGGATCTTCTGTCTCCATCTCACCCAAGCCCCGCATCTTCACTTGTCAGTCCAACCCTCTTCATGTCCTCCTTCAGCCATCAACCTTCTCTGTGGTCTTCCTCTTCTCCTGCTGCCTGGTACCTCCATCCTCAACATCCTTTGTCCAATATATCTACTATCTCTCTTCTGCACATTTCCAAACTATTTCAGCCTAGCCTCCAAACCACTCAACCTGAGCTGTCCCTCTGATGGACTCATTTCTAATCCTGTCCATCCTGGTCACTCCCAACAAAAATCTTAACATCTTCAACTGTGCCACCTTCAGTTCCACCTCCTGTCTTTTCATCAGTGCCACTGTCTCCAGTATCATAGCAGGTCTCACTACTGTTCAGTAAACCTTCCCTTTCATTGCTATCACTGCTTCTATCTTTCTGTCACAAAGCACCCCTGGCACTTGTCTCCACCCACTCCATCCTGCCCTGCACACTTTCTTCTTCACTTCTCCTGTGCACTTGGCTGTTGCTTTGGATGGTTGACCCCAGGTATTTAAACTCACCGACTTTCATTACCTCTACTCCTTGCGGCTTTACCATTCCACTCACCTCCCTCTCATTCATGAACATGTATTCTGTCTTGCCTCTGGTAACTTTCATTTGTTTTCTATCCAGTACATACCCCCACCTCTCCAGGCTCTCTTCCTCTCCCTAGTCTCACTACAGATCACAATGTCGTCTGGGAACATCACAATCCATGAAGAGTCCTGCCTGACCTCATCTGTCAATCTGTCCATCATCATCGCAAACAAGCTTTTGACTCAGAGCTGATCCCAAATGTCCCACCCCCACCATGAATCCATCTCCCACCTCACCACTGTCTCACTGTCTACAGGCATGTTCTGCACAACACTCACATATTTCTCTGGCCCTCCTGACTTCCTCATAGTTCCTCTCTTGGCACCCTATCATATGCTTTCTCAAGATCCACAAAGACACAGTGCAACTCCTTCTGACCTTCTCTAAAATCAAACATTGGATCTGTTGTACTCTTTCTCAGCATGAAGCCATGCTGCTGCTTGCTGATGGTTCACTCTCTTCTTAGCCTAGCTTCAACAAGCCTTTCCCATATCTTCATGGTATGGCTCATCAACTTGATTCCTTTGTCGTTACTGCAGCTCTGCACATCACCCTTATTCTTGAAGATCCGTACTAGTGCACTCTATTCCTCACGCATCTCCTCACTCTCCAAGGTTAAACAATCTGGTTAAAAAGTCCACTGCTTTCTCTTCGCAGGTATGTTATATGGACCAGCTGCCTTTCCAGTCTTCATCCTCTTCATTGCTGCCCTCACTTACCCCTTACTAATACTCTGCACTTTCTTTTACTGTCATCTGCCCCCCTCTCTCTCTCTCATTTTCCTCGTTTATTAGCTCCTCAAAGTCCTCCTTCCAGCTTCTCAACACACTCCACACTTCACTTATTAGTACATTTCCATCTCTCTCCTTAACCTACTGTACATCCTTTCCAGCTCTGTCTCTCTGTCTGTCTAGCCAATGGATCTCCTTCCTTGGTGACCAGCCTCCCATGCAACTCACTATAAGTCTTTTCCTTTGCCTTTGCCTTTCCCTCTTTGCTGTGCACCGAGGCTCCAAGTACTCCTGTCTGTTTTCTTCATTTCCTTGATTATCCCACTTTTTCTTTGCCAGCCTCTTCCTTTGGATACTTTCCTGTACTTCCTCATTCCACCACCAAGTCTCCTTGTCTCCTTTCCTCTGTCCAGAGGATAAACCAGATACCTTCTTGGCTGTTTCCCTCACCACTTCAGCTGTATTTTCCCAGTCATCTGTTAACTCATCACTACAGCCCAGAACCTGTCTCAATTTCTTCCTGAATTCTGCGCAACATTGTTCCTTCCTCAACTCCCACCATTTAATCCTTTGCTTTGCCGCTCTGTTCCCTTCACATACATGCGCAATGAAGTCTGTTCCAATCGCCACTCTCTCCACCCTGGGAATACTCTCAACCACTTCATCCAACTTCCTCCAGAATTACCTCTAACTGACATCCAACTTGTGGGGCATATGAACTAACAACATTCCGCATCACACCTTCAATTTCCAATTTCAGAGTCATAATTTTTACATTGCTTCACCTCCCGAACACTCTTCACATACTCTTCCTTAAAGATTACCCCTACTCCATTTCCCTTCCTACCTAGAATCCACCTTCAATGCTCCTAGCCTTGCTCCCCTTCCACCTGGTCTCTTGCACACACAATATATCTACCTTCCTTCTCTCCATTATATCAGCCAGCTCTCTCCCTTTACTAGTCATTGTCCCAACATTTAAAGTTCCTACTCTCATCTCCACAGTCCTACCTTTCCTTCTCTCTCCCTTCCTCCTAACACACCATCTCCCTCTCCACCTCCTTTGTCTTCAGCCAACAGCAGCGCAGTTTCCTGTTGGCTAACAGCACCAAAGGCAAGCATTATTAACCAATACAGTATGGAAATCATGTTGTGAAATCACATAATTGATTTTGCCAGATGCCCTTCCATCCAACCCTTCCCATTTATCTGGGCTTGGGACTAGGAGTACACTGGCTTGTGAAAATTTTTCTTTAGTCTTGCTTTTTGCCAATGCCCTTGTCATAACTGGTAGCATGAGATGGTACCTGCACACCATTCAGTTTGCACAGGTAGTCCAGTTCCTCCATGACAGCACATCTATATGTGCCAGTGCAAGGTTTGCTGTGTCTCCCAGCACAGTCTCAAGAGTGTGGAAGAGACACCAGAAGGAGAAGAACTGGATAGGGCTGTAGAAGGGCATCAACCCAGCAGCAGGACCCTTTGTGCAACAGGAGGAGCACTGCCAGGGCCCTACAACATGATCTCCAGCCAGCTGCTTATGTGCATGCCGCTAAAAAGCTGAAGTTAGCATGATAAAACCTATTCATAAACATTATAGCCATCCATCAGCATGTTAATCATTGTTGTAACCATGTTATTATGGTGTTGTAGGAGACTATGATGCTAAACTCTCACTCTTATGTTTACAGTGGTGGAATCTGTGGTTTGGAGGCAAGACCACAACAAAATCCCATAGCAGGTCTTTGCTTTCTTTTCTGTTACTAATATTTCATCATCAACGCTGACATCTTCCTTGCCTCTTCATCTGTTCTAATTTTTGCAAAGAAAGTGTGTATTGATACATTAAGTGATGCCTTGGCATAAAATAATCACATTAACACTGGAGTAGTGTGTATTAGCGTATTTCTCCGTGTCTTCTTGAATGGAATGTGTTTATGGGTCTCTTATGAGTGCCTCTTACAGATGGTGACAGTGAACCACCAGCAGGAAACCTCGACAGGGAATGTTTTCCATCCCTAAGATGGTCATATTCATGCGGGGCGACACCGACTCTGCATAAATCACATGTAGAGAAGAGATAAGTAGGCAAGAACAGACTGGATAACAACTATCTAGTGTGCCCCACAGACTTTGAATAAATCTGTGAGTATTCAGACACGGGGTGTGGACAAATTATTATGAACACCTGAAATCATAAATTGTAGTCTCAAAAATGAATGTATGAAAAACAAAAGGGTAATGCTGAGTAACTGTACTTGTTGGTTTAATACAGCAGTTCAGCAATTTGAGAAAAGTTGCAATATTTCCGTCTTAAACGTGACTTTACAGCCAAGAGCTGGCCTAAAGACCGGAAAAGTGGGATTTTTATTTATTTATTTTTAAATTATATTTATTAGAAACAACAAACAGCTGGTACGGCACCATTTACAATTACACCACTATCATAATTACAATTATTATGGTAATTTACTTCTCGAAGAACTCTTCATAACAAAAGCACACACGAAAACAACCCACGCCATAAATGGCAGAACATCAAACTGATACATAAGGGATTTTTATTTTTAAATAAAAAGGTTAAAAAAAATCAGCCATTTAAAATTAGTTGGAAAAACATAAAGTGGAGAAATAGACATGAAACAGTATTCAACAAAGGAACTGAGCCAGAATTGTAGGTACATTGCCGTTAGCAATCATCAGGAAACTCTGTTGCTTCTGAACACACTTTGAACAAGGTCATCTCCACTACATACCTTAAGCTCACCTCAGCTAGCCCTCTACAGTTAATGGATGAAAAAATTTGTTTTCATGGTAGTGGTCTCAGTAGTTACAAGTAAACAAAGGACTAAAAACAGGGGAGGAATATTATTACAGTCCCATAAAGAAATTCAGAGGTGACATCATTATAGGGAATCTAGCACTGGTGTCTGAGGTGGGATCCTAGTGAGATTTAGTTAGCTTAGTAAATCACTCATATATTGTTTAATTTTCAAGTCTTCATTTTCAGGTTTCCAACCAAACAGTGAAGCCTCCAGGAAGTTATTGTTCCAGCTCAATAAAAAAATCAAATATGCAAACCCAATAAACCAAAGATTGTCCTTTTTTCATATTTTATTTATTGTATGGATCAAACAACAGACATGCACTCACTACCCACTTTATTAGTTACACTTTGCCAGTACAAGTTGGACCCCCTATTGCTTTCAGAACTGCCTTAATTCTTCATGGCATAGTTCATCAAAGTGCTGAAAACATTTCTCAGAGATTTTGGTCAATATTGACATGATAGTATCATACAGTTGCTGCAGATTTGTTGGCTGTGCATCCATGATGCGAATCTCCCAATTCACCACATCCTAAAGGCACTGTATCCGACTGAAATTGGTGACTGTGGAGGCCATTTGAATACCGTGAACTCACTGTCATGTTCAAGAAACCAGTTTGAGATGATTTGAGTTCAGTTGGTATAACTAAAGGGCAAAAAACTGACCCTTTAAGTTCTTTTATATGAATTAAATTGAGGATCTGGATTGAAGGATTGTCTGTCTACTTTTCTCGACTGCATCTTTTCTGATGTAACGTCCACTTTTCTCAATAAGGAGTCACACCAGTGAGTGTGGTCCAAAAACATTCAGTTTGCGTAAACCACCTATTAGACTCTGCTCCCAGGACATTTAAGGATGACTCATACTGTCAACCTTGCATTCCTCCTTTCCATCTGTGCACAACCTTTTCCTTGAAAGAGGCATCCTCACCATGAAAGGGACCAATTACAACTTTTCATGACCCAAAAAATTCAATTTTGTTCTTCTATGGAAATAAAATTTAGTAGAAATAAGTTCGTGAAAGGCCTAGGTGCACATACGGAAAATGATCCATTTGGAGACGAACAGGGATTCCTCTGAGTTATTTTGTGGTTATGTTTGAGTTTGTGCTGCAGCAGTGCACAGTATGTAGTGCACTGTGTAATAATGAAGGGACAGTTGAACAGAATTCTATCATTACATTATCCTCATAACAAAAAAAGGGTACCGCAGGCCAAACTCAAGAGTAACACTCTTACATACATACATACACACCCACATAAAGAGAAAGAGTGAGAGAGGGGAGGCAGAGAAGGGGGGCTGGTGGCTCGTTTTTGCTGCAGCTCATTTTCTTGAAATATTTCACATGAATATTGGCAGCAGTTGTGCTGCAAAAGACAAAAGGAAATGAACCATGGCTGCTGGAGCCAAAGACAACATACAGTGTGAGAAAGTCTTGCTACAGTTACTGCTCACAGCACAGTGAGAAACGATCTCAATCTAAGCTATTAAAAACTACCAGGGGATATATGAAACACAGAGACAAGAAGATGAGCTGGTGAAAAAACAGTTGTGATCTTCCAGGTGATCTGTGGCCCATATAACAAAACAAGTGAATGGTAAAAAACACAAGTTGCGTTATTACTGAATGAGAGTAAGTTGGTACTCTGAGGAATATTTTTTGGTTGTGAAATTCTCCACACAAACAAAAAGGCTGCACTGTACTGTGTTTATCTAACCTCTGTTTCAGTCTTACTATTTTGGGCTTTTTAGTTCAGCCATTTCAAGACAGAGGAGTAAACATTCCCTAAAATGAAACCCATGCTTAGTTTCTAAAAGTAAGGAGATTAACTGAGAGACTGAAAGAAGGATGGGGTGAAACACAGAGGTGGGTGGTGGGAACAGGAGGGTGGAGTGAGGAGGTGGTGTCTTACTGTAAATGACACCCACTCTGTGCTGAGGCAGACAACCCTGTTGATGAGAACCATGGCATGAAGCTTCTCAAGAAGCAATTCTTCAGTAGACTCAGCTTTGCCATCACTGCTATCACTCTGGTGATGCTGCACGTGTGTGTCAGTGTTGTTTATGTGTTCATGTATTAATGCATGCTTATTTGTAGAGGTGTCTGCACTGTTATCTTCAAATTATTTATTTATTAGTTTCTTAATGCAGTTGAAAGGAAATCTAGTAGTTTTACACACAGCTTAATAGACTGAGGAGTTATACTCGTCCTGTGTACACATTTATATATAATCCTGAGTTACTCAGCAGAAATAAACAGTTACTGAAGTGGCATGATTTGAATAGGTTCAATTGCTCTTGGAAATACAAAAACAAAAAAATCCCAAAAACCCAAAACAACATTGTACTTGTGGAAACTCTAAGAACCATGAGTGACCCAACAGCCCTATTAAAACTGGAAAAGGCTCCAGTACCCTCACAACCCTGAATTGAATAGTGGTTAAGAAAATGGCTGGATAGCTGGATGGATGGATGGATGGATGGATGGATGGATGGATGGATGGATTATTTTGTGAAAAGTATTTTTAGGAAGCACAGTGGTGTGGTGTGGCTTAAATCCACCAGCCACCAACTTGGGTCCTTGTGTGTGGAGCTTGTGGGTTCTCTCCGGGCTCTCCTCCTACAGCCCAAAGACATGCAAAGGGGTTAGTTGGCAATTCTAAATTCACATTGGTGTGAACAGTTGTCTGTCTCTTTGTGTTGGCCCTGTGATAGACTGGCAGCCTGTCCAGGGCATACCCCGTCTTTTGCCTGTGAAAGCTGGGATATCCTCCAGCACCCCTGTGACCCTGAATTGGATGAAGTGGAAGAAGATGGATTAGCCCTAGCATAGAAGTATATGGAACTCAATCAGGCCAAAGGATAGAAAAATCCAACACCACAATGAGTCATAAGATGTTCATGCTACTTTCTCATCTCCTGTATTTGCTGCTGGTCGCAGGATTATGGACAGAAATAAGAGAAGTTTAATTTAATTTATCTGCCAGAAAGATATTCAGTTGCAAAATGTCAAACTACTACTCTGAGCACAGAACTTGGGCAAAGGTAGGCCTACATTTCCTCACCATATTCTGTTGATGTCCAATTACAAGAGTTCTTTTTTTTTGGTGTCAAAGCCAGTGAGCTGTTTATGAATCCCTCTCACTCACCTCACTTGGAATCTAGTACCCGGAATTCAAAATCTAGTTCTCGGAATTTCACACTCATCTTAGTTCCAATCCAGGTCACACTTTTGTTGCAGAGGTTAATCACAGCTAGGCTCACCGAGAAAATTGAGGCTCCAAGACAACAAGGGAGAGGCCATCTTACTGTCGACCACTCCAATCACTGATGGCTACTCCTGCCAGAAACCAGTGTGTTCTTATCCTAGTCCTATGTGTTTTAGTTTTCATTCACTTTTAGCAAACATATTTACCAGTGCTCCCAGTATTATATAGCTTCTGTTATAATTTAGCAAAGGAACGCATAATGTTTGAGAACACATGAGATCAAATGCATTTTTGCTGAGAACTCTGAGATGAATAAAATACTGAGAGAACTGTTGAGTAGTTGAGGGAAGGGTGGGAATGATCTAGCTGTTTCACTGTCAAGGAGTTCCACTAGGAAATACTATATATGAGGGGAGTGACCATTTTAAAGCTTAAAACAACATGATAGCCAGCAGATTTGTATCATGACTGAAGGGAAGGCATTTTTCCTGTTTAAGCACTACAATAGTAAATCTACAGTTTTGGACAAAGACTTAAAAGGTAAATATAGCCAGCGTGGCATCACCCATTAGCTTTTGTGGATCGCCAGCAAGCTTGGTTAGCAAGTTGCATCCCAGGACTGCATGGGTGCATCACATAGACACTGATACCTGCTAATTAGTGCTGAGTACTATACAAATAAAATACTATAATTTAACTCACCAAAACCCTGACCAGGAACATGGTGCAAATCAGCAACTCAGATTACTATAGTTGAAGTTTAGCTGACAGCTGCCAGGTACAGCTACCTCTATTGGTACCCAGCTGACATTCAAAGTTGCCATATACATAATAAATCAAACTTTAAGCAATTTAAGATTTAAACAGGTGAGTTTAAGAAAAACTGCCTCTCATGTACTTTTGTTATAAAGGGATAAACTAGCTATAATGATCCAAATCTCTTTTTGTACCAGGCTGTAAATGTACTAATTTCTGCTGTAAACCTTGGCATTGGTAACATGTGAGTCTGTGGAGACTGGCTTGCTTTTGGAGCCAGCCTCAAGTGGCCACTGGAGGAACTGCAGTTTTTGTACTCTCCTGAGCGTGCTTCATTTTTTTTCAGCCATGGAGGTTGCAGTTTGTTTTTCACATGGATCCTTAATCAGCATTGTGTGAGATAAATTCTGATAGCACTTCTAGTTGATGTAATTTTACAAATAAAACAGAAAATGGTAGATATTCTTATTTAAATATAATAGCGGGACCCGCAACCCTGAATTGTAAAAGTGAAAGAAAATGGATGGATGGATAACAGAGGGGAATGAGACATAATATAGACACCAGAAATACAGTAAATACTGTTGCTTTTGCACACTAATAATAAGCTGATTCAATCGAAGGAAAGAGTTTCATTAATATCAATTTGTATTTGGGACTTACTAGTGACGTCCTGTTTCACTGAAAAATTGCAATTAAAGGGAAAGAAAAAACTCTGGACTATCCCTTGGATTTATGAAAACAAATATCTTTAAACGTTACACAAATTTTCAAATTACATACCAATGATAGTGTTGGTAGAGAGGAAATTAGAGTTTTCATATGAACTAAAATAATAAAACTTACAGTGAAGAAAAGTTAGCTTGTGATATTTTGGAGATCTGTCTGGAGGGTTACAGTGAATGTATAGAGAGCTGCAATAGCCCAAACTGGACAGCAAGAGCAGATGCTTTTTCAAGACACTGATTGGAAAAAGTTGGATATTCAAGATCAGTCCTGCAGGA
>VUQH01090370.1:0-17452 GCA_015106775.1 Etroplus canarensis | reverse complement strand
TGCAGGACTGCACAGTGGCTGCACTCTGGGTGCTGTCTCACAGTTGGTCGTCTTGAGGCAGACGCAGATTCTTGGCAGTCTGCTCAGAAGTAAACGTGGTCCTGTCAGCAGTGATGAAGAGGCCTTGCAGAGGGTAGGACTTTCCAGAGTAAACGAAAAGCAGCACAGCATTATTGAGAGTACTTTGAGGTGGTGGATAGATGTCCAGCTGAAGATGTCAGCAAGGCGAATGGAGATGCGTGCCTTAACCTGAGTGTCAAATAAAAGAATAGCTGGAGAAGCTGATGGTATAAACTATCCTGTACACCAAAGAACACCACATAAGGTGAAACACCTGTTGGAACAGCTGAGGCAAGGCCATTTTTTTTAAGGAGAAGGTGAAAGACTGAGGGTTACGTGAGCACAAAAATGGAGATTTCAGTGCTTTGTTTCAACTTTACACTGGCAAAATTTTGCAGTGATTTTATTTAACTTGGTCAAAGGTGTAAAATCTACCATGCAAATTAATACACGAGGCTGGGGCTGTGTTTGAACACGTGTGAGAGGAGAATGTGGATAATAGAAGGAAAAAAGCCAGTAATGAAAACCATTGGAATGAATCACATATACAGTTTGAAAGCTTTTTTTCTTGGTTTTAGAGTGATAGCAGGCTTGAGAGAGGAGCCAGTCGGACTCTATATTTGCTGGGTGTGGCTGCAGACATGAAGCAATGCGTGTGAAAACTATCACTGGACTCGACAAAATTCCTCAGGTCATACAGTATGGACAGTATAAATATTCACACAACATATGATATTAAGATGAAAAACACTGTCTTAATTTTTACTGGAGGAGACAAAGTTGTGATATTGTGAACCAAAGTGTATCTGCTGTGTTTAGAGGTCAGTAATAGAAAAACACTAAAGAAACATTTAAGTATTACGGACAGAAGTAGTGTCTCTGTAGCGTAGTGATTTACACATTGGCCTAGAACACAAAAGATTCCTGGTCTGAGCCCACGTGTAGACACGAGTCTCTTCCACAATGGTAGGGCTGCCTCAGGAAAGGCATCTGGTGTAAAATCCATGCCAAATTACCAATCTGGATTCATCTGCTGTGGTGACCCCTTTGGGAAATACAATAGAACAGCTAAAGATACTTACATACTATATAGACAAAAGTATTTTGCCACCTGCAGGAGCTTTTATGAAACCCCGTTCTAAATTTAAAGTCAGTAGTTTGGAATTGGTCCCCCCTTTGCAGCTTTAACAGCTTCCACTCTTCTGGAAAGCCTTTCTACAAGATTTTAGAGTATCCGTGGGAATTTTTGCCCATTCATCCAGAAGAGCATTTGTGGCATTAGATGCTGATGTTGGATGAAAGGGCATGGCTCACCATCTCCATTCTAATTCTTTCCCAAAAATGTTGGATGGGATTGAGGTCAGGGCTCTGTGTGGGCCAGTCACATTCTCTCACACCATACTCATTCAGTCACTCCTTCCCCAAGCTTTTCTGACAACGTTGCAAGTATAGAATCGTCCGAAATGTCTCAATAAGCTGAAGCACTAAGATTTCCCTTCACTAGATCTCAGGTGCCCATGCCAAGTCTACGAAAACAACCCCACAGCATTATCCCTCCTCTGCCAAACTTTACACTTGGCATGATGCAGCCAGGCAGGTAATGTTCTTCTGGCCTTTGCCAAACCTAGTATCATCTTTCAGAATACCAGATAGAAAAGTGTGATTCCTCACCCCATAGAACACATTTTCACTGCTTTAGAATCCAGTGGCAGCTAGCTGTACTCCATCCAAAGCCTGTCATTGTGTTTGGTCGTGTAAAGCTTGCATGCAGCTGCTTGGCCAAGGAAACCCATACCACGAAGCCCCTGGTGCACACTTTTTGCGCTGATGTTAATGCCAAAGGAGGCTTGGAACAGTGCAGTTACTGGATTAGCATAGTATTGGTGACTTTTATGCATTATGCACCTCAGCACTCGATGACCCCTTTCTGTAACTTTATGTGTTCTGCAACTTGGTGACTAAGCTGCTGTGGTTCCTAAATGCTTCCACTTTGCAATAATATCACTTACAATTGATCAGGGAATATCTAGAAGGGAAGAAATTTCACAAATTGACTTATTGCAGTGATGGTATCCCATTACAGTACCACACTTGAGTTCAGTGAGCTGTTTAAGCCGCTGTCACACCTTGACAATTTAACAAGCGTATGCTGACGTAGGAAAAAACTGCAAATACGTCAGCGTACGTCAATAAAGTTCTAGGGACGTTTTGTATAAGTTAAGACCATGCTGAAGTATACGTTGTAGCACAGCGAGGTCGCAGGAAAATTTTGAGCATGCACATAATCTCTGACGTTTGCCATTGTATGGCTCATACGTCCCGCAGACACAGACCATATGTTGCAGGTACTTTGTGCATACAGGGAATCATGTTAGTCATATGTCGAAATACATGGAGATAATGTCTGGTGTACCCAAAACGTATTAATAACCTATGAGTAACTTGTTTTTAACATATATCAAACATACCTCTAACAGATATTGACGTTTGTAGATGTATTTGACGTAATCCAGTCGTACTGACCGTGTTTCTAACACACAGCTGCCGTATGTATGTGGTGCTTTTAAGGTGAGTGGTATAAATGGGCTTCAAGTTGTGAATGCCGGCAATACATTAGCATTCGTTGGTATTACGTTCTATAAATGTTAGCAATACGTTGTGTATAGGCCCACTTAACATCATTGTTCTGCGTATGCCAGCGTTTTAGAGGAATTTGGATGCGTCGGCATAAGCTTGTTTAATCATCATGGTGTGATAGGACCCTTAGAATGATCCATGTGTGTAAAGGCAGACTGCATGGCTAGGTGCTTGATTTCACACACCTGTGGCAATGGGGCTGAAGGAAACACCTGAATTCAGTGATTAAGAGAAGTGGCCCAATTATTTTGTCCAAATAGTGCATTTATTAATCAATTAAAGCCACGGATAAACATCAGCCAGAAAGAGTTTTCTAAAGTGTTTTGTCTGATCTATAAATAATTAAATTATTTATTTATAAAAATAATTAGTTATTAATCATTTTTCTGTATCACTTGCTGTTTTTCACCTCGTTTGCACAAATAATGAGCAAGTATACTGATTTTAAAGATGAAAAAAGATATATTATTCATCAAACTTAAAAAAGGATTCTCAAATGTCTTAATCCTCCAAGTTTTCTGGGTTGACTCTATTAATATAGTGTTATTATAGTGTATATTGAAAGCTCATGATGAAGGTCCATGGCTTAAAAGTGCATTTTTGAACTCATGTTTTTCGTATCGCGAGAGCAGGGCACGAAAGGAGAGAGAAAAAAAAAAGTTTTGGGGAAAGTTGAGCTGAGCAGGGATGAGGAAAGACCTCAGCTGGGAAGGAGAGACGCAGTGAGTTTTGCCATTCTCATCCTCTGGAATGCACCAGCTAACTTATCTGTGCGAAGCCAACACACATCTGGATGCACACGACTTGAAAGGTTGCAGTGTGCACCTAACTACAGCCTCGCAGCCCCAGCGAAAGCTGTGAGTGACCTCTCTTGTTCTCCGCAGTGTTCTTCTGAACGTTTATACCTGCAAGCAAAACGTGAAGCAGCCCTCTGTCGGGTCCCAGGCGGATCTCCTAATCGGGAGGCAAGGTAAAGTAGCTGCTCGAGTTCACTTTGCGTGTAATTACTGTTACACGGCATGCTTAATGGATTTCTAACTGACATTATTTTTTAATATTACAGCAGAAAAGTGAGAGCAGCAGCAGAGCAGTTTGTTTTTTTTTGTGCGCCCTCCGCTGTGTCCGTGTCATTTTTTTAATACTATTTTTTTTTTTTTTATTTGCAGCTTTGACTCCAGACAGGAGAGGTCGACGGGGCTGGGAGAGCAGATAAGGTGCTGTTTTTTTCCTTCTTATTCACTGAAGTTGTAAACTTTTGAGTGTGGATATGCCGGAAAGCAAGCGTGGAGTGCGGCTGCCGCAGCTGGCCTTAGCTCTGGTGGCTTTGCTGTGGCTCTGTGCCGATCACGGAGACGCGGCGGAGGCGGCGGACACCGGAGACACTGAGGTGGTGACAAAACAGACCGACACCAGAGCCAACAGGGCCAAGAGGAGGGGAGGGACGGACGTCCTCAGAGGGTAATCTGGTTCTAATGATTACTCTAAGTCAGTTTTCTTTTCTTTTCTTTTCTTTTCTTTTCCACCTTTAACGCTTGCAGCAGGTGTCTGTTCCTACATGTTAACTGATGGTTCCTCACAAACACCATAAGGTCAGGAAACTCCTATGTGTGTGTGTGTGTGTCTGTGTGTGTTTGTGTGTATTTTTTAATAAGGCAGACCGAGACCCGTGAGTGACATTGTCTGTGATGGGAAATTTGGAGCAAAGTCTAGTAATTAAATACTGGCAAGAATATCACATTCCTGCTGACTGCAATAATAAATTACATCCAAACAAAGGAGGCCATTGGTCGTGTGTGGCTGTGGCAGGGAGAGAGGGATAGAGAGAAAGAAAGACAGAGAGAGAGAGAGAGAGAGTGAGAGACTAACAGCCTAATCCTCTTTCTAGCCAAACTCACCACACCCCAGTTGTGGATAAATCACATCTGCAGCTGTACACAGTGGGTCACTGCTGGAGAGTGTGTCTGTCTGCGCGCGCGCGTGTTTGTGTGTGCGCGCACTTGTGTGTCTGTGTGTGAGAGAGAAGAAAGACAGACAGAAGGAAACCAATACAGAAAAGAAAGAAAGTCTGTCCAGTGATGACAGCAAACAGCTGATGAAGGTCACAGAGCTCAATGAGCATTCTCCGCAGGCATTTTTATTTGACATGCTTTAAGTTAATCTATCTGAACATCTGGGTTCAGAGGCAGGAAGTGCATACAGGCTGCATACTGTGTCATGCTGACTTACCACTGTTTCCAGTGTCCAAATGGGTTCATTATTCACATCGTGGATCTGTTCTGAGTTACAGTGTACAGTATATATACTGACCTCTGGGTCAACGTATGCCAGGTGATTACAAGTTCACCTATGTAGACTTGTTTTAGTCCTGTAGGTGGCAGGATGGACCAGGTGTTCACTTTCATGTCAGATGAAACATTTTTTTTACAGGTGCAGTAAATTTAATAAAATATGGGGCTGCACCCATGTAGCTGACTTCGTAGCGTATTCCCAGCCTGGGTCCGACGTGGACGCGGTTCCACACGGGGTCCCTAGACAACCCTAGTGGTTTATTAGGTACTTAAAATACTAAGAAATTAATTAATGCATTAACTGTATCATTTGAGTGCGCAAATTACACGTTCTTTCAGGTTTTCATATTAAGGACTCGATAAGAAAATCAGTTTCAAGCAAAAAAAAACAAACAATCAAAAAACTTGGGCTATGAAAGCACAGTTCAGTCAGGATTTCTGACATCAAAGAAGATTATCTTTTCCATTTATATTTGGTGGCCTGGCACTGTTGTATCACATGCCATAAGTGATAAAAGATATGACAGTAAGTCAGAAGCAGCATGAAAAGAAGAAGCTGGGTTGGAGGTGTGTGCACCAAATGCGTGCAGCCTCAACCATCTTACTGTAAGTAATGCACCCTACAGCACTGTGCAAAAGTCTGGAACTACTGGTAATTTTTTGATGTCTTGCCAGGAAAACATAAATATAAGTACAGCACATAAGGCAAAAATAGAGTTTGTGCAATTCTAATGAACTTGAAAGTCAATGTTTGGTATGTCCACCTTTATTCTTCAACACAGCCTGAACTCTCTTAGGCAAGTTTTCTTGTCATTTCTTTAAGTAGTCTTCAGAAATTGTTCTCCAGGCTTCTTAAAGGACATTTCAAAGCCCTTTGGGGCACTTTTGCTCCACTCTCTGTTAAGATGATGCCACGCAGCTTCAGTAATGTTGAGGTCCAGGCAAGACCTGTTGCCACCGATTTTCAGTCCAGTTCTTGTGTAATTTGGTACCCTGTTTCCCTTCCTTAAGAATGGCTTTTTGACAGTCACCCTTCCACTGAGACCCTTTCTGGTGAGTCTCAGTACGCAGATTAATTGAAGGAGTCAGGTCTTTGTTGGATTTTTTCCCTATTTCTTAAGGACATAACTTTCAGATGCTGTTCATCTGCTGTAGATACTTTTTTAGGCCTTCCGGATCTTTTTTTGTCCTCCAGTTTCCTCCACTGTTTTAAGGACACACCACATTGAGATATGCAACATTATTGGCTAAGAGCTCTTTTGGGATTCCCTGTGTTGGTACAAAAATAATATTTTATTTCTGTCAATCTGTGTTGTCTTTGGCGTTCTTTGTAGGTTTAACTGATGAAATGAGAAGAAATGATGTGTGTTTGTGACAAGTTGCTCATAACACGGTGGCAACATAGGTTCTTTGCTAAGTTGTCTGTTATGTATAGACACAACACAGGTCCATCCCTTGTGTTAGGTGCCCTTTTTATGCTTGTTTAATAAAAAGGTCTGTGTTAAGTTGCTTAACAAACAAAAAACATGCCTTTAAAAATGGTCAGGTACAACAGCTGCACTGAAAATGAGTGAAAAAGTGGCCAATGTCCAAAGAAAAACTTTGAATACATTCAGGAAGCATGGAGAAACTACTGCTTATTACCACTTTAAAAAAATTCAAAAACATCTGGCTCCTTGGAAGGAAAATATAAAGAAATGAGGGCTGGTTGAAGACTTTTACACTGTATGTTATTTTCCAATTGCATTTGTAGAAGGGTATATTCTGAGCCATGAGATAATCTGTACTGGCTTTGAGATTGGCTGATCTAGTGGGATTACATCTTAGCTTTGCTTTGTGGCCTGTCTGATTCAACGCTATGATTGATTTTCACCTTTTTCCCCTATAAATTGAATGGAGCAATTTTGATGCTGTGCTTGGACAATATGAACAGGCTGCAAATTCCTATTCTCTTGAAAGCTCCTTGAGCAGTGTGGCATTATCTGTGCCACCTGTCATAAGAGGTTCTTCCCAGTGGGCCAAGAAACATATGTACTCCAGTAATTGATACAATAATTGTGGGTCCAAGAATAGAGTATGTTGTATGCTATACAAAATGTAAAGCCCTTAAATACAAATTTTTGGATTACCTTAATGAGACTACTTGACTTGTCAGTGATTTGAACTATGTGACATGGATCATCCCTTTTTATCGTCTGCAGACCAAATGTTTGTGGAACAAGAACCAATGCCTACTGCTGCCCAGGTTGGAAGACTCTGACCGGAGGAAACCAGTGCATTGTTCGTGAGTATCTCCTCCATTATTCTATACCACTTCTTATGCAGTAACTTAATTGTTTGAGAACAGCTAGAACTTCGCTCAGCAACATGTTTGCTTTTGCATGCCGTAAAATTGAATTCATGTTACTGAAAGTACTGATAATAGTAGACAAAATTTATAAGTCATTTTGGGTTATCTGATCAGGTAAAAAAGTAAGCTAATGCTTGTGGGTGGAATATAGTTCTTCATTTTTCTACTACTCACTCAGGTACTAAATACTGCCAAACCTGTTAGGCAAACACCTGTTTTGAATGTGTTTGGCTAATGGTTTGCTTTGAGCCAATATTATGACCTCGAACAGCTGAAAATTCTTTATTTATTTGGTCTGTTGTGCTGGTATTCAGGCGGTTTCTTTTTCGGTTATATTTTCTCATTCATTGCATTTACTTCCCATTTTTGTAAGACTCCCCCTTTCTTTCTCTCCCTCAGTAGACACAAAAGTCTGAGAAGTTCTAGAGTTGTGTGATTGCAGCCTGGCTGGTAGGCTGGCTGAATGCCGGTCGCAGCTCTAATGACATTGTTTAGCAGTGGGGTTCATGGAATAGGGTTCAGTGGCTGGGCTTTACCTGATGGGAACTGGGTGCAATGGACCATGCCAACAAAACTCTGTGGGAAAGAGATCAACTGAGCAAAAGCAGACAGCACCAACCAAAAATACACAACATTTATGGTAACAGAAAAAAATAGCTCTGAAATGTTGCCGAGAGACCTTCTATAAGTAAACCACGATGAGGGTAAAAGGAAGATTTGGCCCTCCTTGGGCTGTAGTCTGGTTTTAAAATATTGTAGATGAGAGTTTAGTATGAGGTTAAGATCATGGCCTGAGTTGCAACAACTGAAATTCTAACTTGAAATTCAAAACCTGCAGCGGACAGGCTGACAAGCAGCAGACTCACACATCAGAATTTCTCTCACGCAAAATAAAGACAAATGCTGGCGCCGTAATGTGAGCAATGTGCTGTTATTTTGTCTTCTATTTTCTTTGACTGAGTATCATTTTCTTATTTGCAGCCATCTGCCGGAGTTCATGTGGAGATGGTTTCTGCTCCAGACCCAACATGTGCACCTGCCCCAGTGGTCAGATTGCTCCATCCTGTGGATCTAAGTCAGGTCATTCACAACCTTTCATTTTCTAACTTCTTTCTTACCCACCTCTTTTATGTGTTTTTCAGTATATAGTGTACGTAAATAAGGGGTGGACTGGTATTTGGCCAAAAAGATAAACATTATCATGATTTATGCAGATAGGAATGAGGTTAAAACTAAATGTTTTTTCTTTGAAAAGGATGGTTTTGTCTACACCCCCAGCTTTCCTTTTTTAGATAAAGGGGCTGTTAGCTTAAGAAAAACATCTCACCATATGACAAGCCCTGACAGCTGATATATGACAGAAAATATGCCAACTTATATCATTTTTCCCTGATAAAATTAGAGAAATTGCAATTTGGGTTTTTGACATTTAAAAGCCACGTGTTTTTTCCCTCCTCATCATGAGTAATGAGTACCACCTAACAGACATTACAATATGAGATAGTAGGGCAAAGAACTTGAAAAAAATCACTTGAAACTGCCCAGAGATTTAAGCAAATGATATGTGTTGCAATCACATTCTTGCAAATAGTGACCAATCTCTCGTGAATTTTGTGTTTTAGTGTGTGTAAGTGTGGTCTGGGCGTGTGTATGCTTTGGAAGATATCCACAATCAACATCTTCTCTATGTTGCTCCCTTGCAGCTCACCACACTTCAACCCAGTGTGCTCATCTGTTTAGACACCATAAATTTCTAGAAAATATTTGAGCATAGCTTTTAAGAAACATGCTTCACAGTTAACTTTGTTTATGTCATAAATGTAACATGCGGTGTATGTTTGGATACACTGAATTGAACCCTAAAATTGGTCTGTGTGTTCATATGTGTGTATCATCTGCCCACAGTCCAACAATGTAGCGTTCGGTGTATGAATGGGGCAACGTGTGCAGAGGACCACTGCATTTGTCAGAAAGGCTACGTGGGAAACCACTGCGGTCAACGTAAGGATCAGTCTGAAAATACTACAGTGACTAACTTCATCATTTTCTGCGAATTTTTTTAGATGTTTTTGGATTCTTTAAACATATGATATCTGAAATATCTATTTCCTAAACTTTTACTTTAAGCTTGTGCTTGGTGCTAATTATATTTCCGAAACAAAAGTCAGGAGGTATTATGGTTTTGACCTGGTTGCCTAACCGTGTCTGTTGTAGACTTGTGACGTTATTGCAATAACTCATTACAGATTTGGAAGAGCTTCACCAATCTTGGTTGGTATATGTTCCCAGAGGAGTAGTTGGTTGCTGTTTAATTTCAGCTCCCAGACCCAAATATGAATACTGCTACAAGAAAAAAATATATTACAATTTGTCAGGTTTTGTATGTATATGAAACAAATATCGCTTCGTGTCTACTTTTTAGCTCAACTGGCCAAAGGACCAATGAGCTAATGCCATGGCGAGGCATGTGCTGTGGTTCCGTCAGTCCTTCTTTTGGTCCGTCCATCTGTCCACAATCCACAAAATAGCTACTCCTCCTAGAGTGTTGGTCAAATTTTAATGAAACTTGCACATAATGATCATCTAATGTGTCTTCACACAAACTGTGCTCAGAGTCAAAGGTCATATTTGTCCTTTCATGGGTGCTTTTCCATTTTCACAAGTGTTGCTACTCCTAAGAATATTAGTCTGGATTGTAATGTTTGTGTGTGCCTCTCTGCCATACATTCATAAATTCTGTCATTAGGTTTATTTATGGCATGATAATGTCTAAAACTGGCAATGCTCCACTGTTGCAATTCCTGCATTCTGGCACACCTTTAATCTTTCTCTTTGTTTAGATGGTAGAACTACTGCTAACAGCACTGTTATAGCTTTCCCAGCATACTGCAAATGATTTGTATCTTGTTTGATGGTGATGATCAGGATCTTATTGATTGTGATCATAGGAGGAGTGGTCCTGTTGTTTGACTCCCACCATTATATTACCATTAGTAATATGATCAGTGCTATAATATTCTGATGTGTTCAGATATTTTCATGCTTTTTATGGCCATGGTTACTACTGACCATGTAGTCATAATACTCCTGAACTCAAACATTTTCATTTGGTGGTGAACTAGATTAATTTGTCCTCGTATGACTGTTTTTTAGTCTTTTTGATTTCTCAGTGGATTTTAATTCTCATTAGTTTGTGCAATACAGTCAAACAAAGACACTCTGTACTTAACCCATTACAATAATCTGTAAATTGTGATGGACTGTGAGCCAGATGACCTATGTCACTGATATTCTGGTTTACCTACCAAGAAATGAACATAGGCCAAGTACACATAAAGGCATAGAAATAAAATGATTCTAGATCTGATCCAGAAGTAAATGAATTTCCCAGCAGATTTCACATTCTTTTCTCAGAGAAGCTTGGCTGAGATGGTTTGAACATGTTCAGAGGAGGGATAGTGGATATATTGGACAAAGGATGTTAAATACGGAGCTGCTAGGCTGGGGGAGAAGAGGAAGACCACAGAGAAGGGTCATGGATGTAGTGAAGGAGGACATGCAGAGGGTTGGTGTGAGGGAAGAGGGTGCAAGGGATAGGGTGAGACGGAGGCAGATGATCCACTGTGGAAGCCCCTAATGGGAGCAGCTGAAAGATGAAGGAGAAGAAGATTTCATGTTCTTTTTCCAGCTTTTAATGCATTAAGAGTAATGTATAGTCATCATGACGGAAAATTAGACCTCTTGGTACATTAGCTTGTTTCTCAAGTTCACTCAGATCTGTCCTGTGTTATCCCACAAAGGCGTTGCCTCTTCTCTGGGAGATATTAAGTGTCCTCAGCGGGTGAAAGGCGTCACTTCTAGTTAGCAAAAGTTTTCACACAAAACAGTAATATCAGTAACATTAAGTTCCTCTAGAAACAAGGCTCACAACTTGCCAGCCATCTTGAAACGCCTATGGGCACTTATTTGGGATGTCAAAAAAGCATCATTTTTGCAAGTGAGGTAAAAACATAGAGTTAATTAATGCCGTTGGAAGGATTGGTTAATTGGTTATTTAAAAGCTCTTTGGTTGGATATAATAGTGAGCTCAAAATCCTCATTCAACTTTCTGTAGCTTACTATAGTGAAGGATTATTGTTAGTCGCTTAGGTGTTTTCCTTTACGGTTTTAGCCAAAAGTAACATTATGGGCCTAAACTTTTGATGGTCATTTCTTGCCCTGTATGACCTCAATTTAGGGATGTCATTGTTCCCAAATTACTTCACTTAGCACCTGCTACATTTGCTGAAAATCTAAAAACACAATAACGTAAACCCGACTTAAAGTTGAATGTCATGCATAATACTCTCCTTCTATTATGTCATTGTTTGTTTTTCTCTCTTTTCTTCTCCAGCGGTATGTGAAAATGGTTGTCTTAATGGAGGAAGATGTGTGGGTCCCAACAGATGTGTGTGCACATACGGCTTCACCGGGGCTCAGTGCGAGCGAGGTAATGAGTGCTACACCGCAGTACTCTGCATTTCTCTCACTCATTTTACATCAAACTGTTTCTGTGCACTCTGTTCAATTCTTACTACTGCTGAAGTGGTTTTTAAAGCCACACGTGCTGCTTCTGTGAAAACGTGACTTGATGTTGAATGGTGGTTGTTTCTTCTTTTTTTTGATTGAAGACAATTCCTGCTTAGTCATGCCACCGGCTCCAGGAATGAGGTTTGTTGTGGAAGATTTGCATTTCAAGCTTGAGCACAGAAATGACCATTATTTTCCACATCTGCTCTGAAATAACGCTCTGGGGAATGTAATGTCTTTCTAAATGTGAGCTGTTTGTTAACTGAAGACCTCCCAACCTCCTGTGGTTGCTCTCTGGCACATGTGAGCAAAGTCTCCAAAGTATACAAGCACACGCAAACCGAGGGCAGCCTGCACTGTGTTTGAACAAAATGTGAGCATTTTTCGGTGTTTTATTTTTGTGCTGGGGGTCTGTGGTTGTGATGACCTTTAGAGGTTAAAGTACTGACCTTGTAAAACTAATATTTGGATTGGGGGCAGAGCTCTTAATTAGTAATATCTATTTTAACAAGGTCAGGCTTGGGAAGCCTGTCAATTAGAGCTAACAGAGGAAGTGTCTTTTGGTTTACGTTAGTGTGTTCATTATCCTGCAACTAATAACAAAGTATCTGGCTGCTTGATGGTTTAGTTCAGTGCTTTTCTGATGAATTTATTCTCTTTTGTGTGGAGGCCTGGACAAAGGGTTTGTGAGACTGATGAGAAATTTTAATTAAGCCTTTTTGATCATGTTATCGTGCCAACATTCATATTTTCAAGGTAACAAGAAAACATGGTGTTCTTGTGTTTGTGTAATGATTTCTGATTAAAAAATTATATAGACATAAAATATGACTATAACTACTTTTAACTCTTTATCATCTAAAAGAGATAAAAATGCGAACGAACCACTCACTGCCAGCTGTTTCATGAACAGTTATTTGCTGTGTATTTGTATGAGTGAAATGGGCATACCTTTTGTTTGTATGCCTGGGGACAGCTACCATCTTTCACTTTAGTCGTTCAGTCATACTGAATTGAAGTGACATGTTTATTTATGTCATTGCAAGTTCAAGTGCAGCTGAAGTCTAAAGAATGCAAAAGACTGAACTAGCCACTGCAGGCTGAGATTTTATAGTGTTTAATATACAAAGTATTAAATAGTGTAATACAAACTAATTTATGGCTCCAGCTTTTCAGAGGAGATCATCTGCTGCCTCTTCTGCGTGTTATTGCTAGTTTAATAGCTTCAGTTTCATGATCAAACTATCAAGGAATGTTCTTTTTTCACCAAATTATTTTTTTTCCAACATGTTAGCCTGTGGCAACTTGTAAAGACAACTTAGATATTTTATTCATTTTATCAGATCAGAAATAGTTATCGATACATGTAATTTTTGGCCCTTCTTTTGTTATTTGGTTGGACAGTATCTGGGAACCGATTGGCTACTATTTGACCACATAACCTGAGAGGTCATTTTTTACAAAAGCATATCAAAAAGCCAATAAAACCCTAAATCGTCATCAGACTATAGCTAACGGTTTTGAGATTGCATTCCAACACATGTAATCCCTCCTTTACTCCCACCTGGACTGCTTACCTGCATGCAACCAAAGCCATTCTAAATCCATTTATTAATATGGAGTTGGTCCACTCTTTGCAGCTTTAACAGCTTCCACTGTTCTGGGAAGGCTTTTTGCAAAATTTTGGAGTACATCTATGGAGTTTTTGTATCCAGAAGACTATTTGTGAGATCACCCATTGATGTTGTATGAGGAGAGCCTGGCTTTTAATCTCCTTTCTAGGCCATCTCAAAGGTGCTGGATGGGGTTAAGACCTGGACTGTATGTGGGCCAATCAAGTTCTAGCACACTGAATTCATCCAACTATGCTATTATGGACCTTGCTTTATGTACTGGGGCACAGTCATGCTGAACAGAAAGTGCCATCCCAAAACTGTTCCCACTTGAATAAACAAAGTTTTTGAATTGAATTGAAAGTTGGAAGCATAAAATTGGCCGAAATGTCTTAGTAATTTGAAGCATCAAGAATTTCGTTCACCCCCAGAAAAATATTTGCATAGCATTATCTCTCCGCCACCAAACTTAACAGCTTGCACAATGCAGTCTGGCAGGTGATCTTCTGGCATTTGCCAAACTCATCTTGTCCATCAGCCTGCCAGATAGAGAAGCGTGATTTGTCAATCCACAGAACAAGTTTCCACTGCTCCAGAGTTCACTAGCAGCATGTTTTACACCACTCCATTTGATGCCTTGCATTGTGCTTGGTGATGTAAGGCCTGAATGCAGCTGCTTGGCCATGGAAACCATGCCATGAAGCTCCCAGTGGACAGATTTTGTGCTTATGTAAATGGTTTGGAAACCTGCAGTTACTGAGTCAGCACAGCATTGGCAACTTTTACGTATTATATACCTCAGCACTCGGCGACTCAGCTCTGTATCATAAGTGGTCTCCCACTTGGTGGCTGTGTTGTAGTGTTTCCTGAATGCTTCCACTTTGCAATAATACCGTGATTGCAGACTGTCTAGGAGGGAAGAAATTTCATGTACTAATTTGTTGCAACGTTGCCATCCTGTTACAGTACCCCTCTGGAATTCAGTGAGCTCTTTAGAACAACCTGTTCTTTCATGAATGTTTGTAAAGGGAGACTGAATGACTAGATCCTTGATATATACCTGTTGCAATGGGACTAAATGAAACACCTGAATTCAGTGACTAAGAACTGTCCAATACTTTTGTCCATATACCGTATGTTCATAGAGATTAGGCTATATCAAGTGAAGTAGAGAATGCTGGCTGATGGATACAGTGGCATTTGGGTTAAGCTACTTTTCCTGGAATTTCCTTGGCTGGAATCCATCACCTCCCAGAGAAAGACATTGTGCTCTCACATAAACACAAGCAGATGCATAATGTACATGTGTACATATACCCCACAGGGTTTCTTCATGCATTTTACAGAGCTGTGCTCCATTTTGGTGCCATCTTATCACATTAGCAAGAACATGAGGTTCCACAAGCATGTGATCTGACGAGGGAAGAAGTCACTAAGCTTTAGACTCTGAGGTTTTCATGGATGTAGAGATAGCCTGGTTCTATCATGGCTCAGCATGAACACATTGAGCTGTGTGCTGCTAAACTGGTGATCTGCTGACCAGTGGTCCCACCACCAGGCATAGCTGACTGCAGTGGGAATGCAGTCTGGTACATGAACGTGTTCTTTGTTCCTTGCAAATATGATTAAGGTTGGAATGTGGAATTGGTGATTGCCTGCAGAACTCCTTGCTCCAGCTGAGGATTCATTTAGCTATGGAGCAATAAAGTCGAGCTTTCAGTATGACACCATTGAGACGGTGGGGAAAAACTAGCCTGAAATGGGGCTACACGTGAGTTACACAGTCAACAAAGTCAGCTGCCAGAACACAGCAGGGAAGTCGGTCAGCCACTGACTCACTGGCTTTCCCCTATCAGGCCTGGTTCTATCCCAATGCAAATCTCGGGAGATAGATGAGTGTGTATGTCTGTGTGTTTGAGTGCAACTTATTAGCCTTGGGATGATGGAGAAATCTGCTGACATGCCATTAGGGAAGGCCCCCACCCAAATATTCAGCCCCATAACACATGCGTGGAAACACACACACACACACACACACACACACACACACACAAATTACACAAAATGACACAAATTACACAAAATCACACAATAATATGAAAATTAAACATATGTAAAGGCTTGTAAAGTGTATGTAATGAACTCCATCTGCAAAGGGAAGATTGAGAAAGGGTGGATATGGAAAAGGTGGACAGATATTTGTGTGTATGTGTACATACATATTGGAGTTAATCCAGGAAACTCTTTTGACCCATTTCCCGGCGGGCTTCCCCTCCTGTTTTCGATGAAGCTGTTGTGCATAAACTCACAGGGCACTGAGGAAGCCAACATTTCTATTGTGTTCTAAAACTAACCAAATGTGGAAACAAACATTAAACTACTTGCTAATAAGAGTCAGCACAAACTCGCTATTCTATGCATGTTTGCTGAAGCAGCTACTAAAATATGTTCCCAACACGTTTTTCCAAACTAGGGCAAAAATAAGAGCAGTATTTTGTAGTTTTTTTTTATGTGTTTTGAGATCATCACTGGCTAGAGTGGGGATGAGGATTTGGGACATGGGCTGAGATTTTATGTGTGTTTGAGTGTAAGCACGTGCGATTGCTCCCAGATGTACAGGACATGGGTGGATCCCCCAGCTGTATGCAGTTCACAGAGAGACAGTAAGATGACGGATGAAATGACACCATTTTCACCCTACAGCTGTCTGCCTCTCCCTGTTTACCTCAGCTGACTGAGCTGCTCTTGTATTTGCTCTATCTTGTGCTTAGATCTCTGTTTTAATGCGTACTTTCCTGAGGTATGAGCTGTAATAATCAGATATCAAGTCAGGTGGTAAACTTATGGCATCCTGAATAAGACATAAACTTTATTTTGCTGAAAAATGAAACCTGAGTTCTTTACACTGTCTGCCGCACTTAGCCAGTTTAGGCTTCTTGTGAAAACTTTCCATAACTCCTCCAATTGCTTTTCCTGTGTAGAGTGTGTTGCTTTGTTTTTTAGATGAGGCACATTGTGTTGGCTTTAAGTAAATACAGAATAGAGCTGGCAGTTAGGTTGTTGTGTTAAAGCAGAACATGTACGAATGGACTGGTTGAAGACTTATTCAGACCCCTCACTTAAGTAAAAGTACAACAATAATCCATCACAAGCAGAAGTTCTGCATTTAGAAAATTAGAGTTAAAGTAGACAAGGATATGCAGAAAATGCATCACTGAATAATTTTAAAAATAAAGTAATTTCTTACCTACATTTGATAAGAAACATTAATTCCATTCTTATCTTAAAAAATGCAAAGTACTTCTTTTGGTACCAAGAACAGAGGTCTTGTACTGGCGTCTCTTTACTGCTTACCAGTGAAATACAGAATTGCTTTTATGATCAGTGATCAGAACTGATCCCATTTATCAATACTAATACTTATGAATACTTATTGATAACATGGAATGATTTTGTTTTAAACAGCCTACCAGTGGTTTGGCTATTATTGACGCATTGTGCAGGGTAGAGGTTTTTGGCACAAACTCACCTACTTCCAAGGTGAACGGAGAGGATGAAAAGAGCTGAAGAAGTTAAAGCTCCAGCAAGACTTTGTACTACAACCCGAATTCCAGAAAAGTTGGGACGTAAACAGAAATATTGCAATTTTATGCACAAAATGAGCTCATTTCAAATTGGATGCTTGCTACAGGTCTCAAAATAGTTAGGACAGGGGCATGTTTACCATGGTGTAGCATCTCCTCTTCTTTTCAGAACAGTTTGAAGACGTCTGGGCATCAAGGTTATGAATTTCTAGAGTTTTGGTGTTGGAATTTGTTCCCATTCTTGCCTGATATAGGTTTCCAGCAGCTGAAGAGTTTGTGGTCGTCTTTGATGTATTTTTTGTTTAATGATGCACCAAATGTTCCTTATAGATGAAAGATCTGGACTGCAGG
>VUQH01090369.1:53577-64693 GCA_015106775.1 Etroplus canarensis | reverse complement strand
CTGCTACCTTGTATTCTCCACCAAGGGGTTGAATCAGCAAATTAACCTGCATTGGTAATTTGGCAGAGGTTTTATGCCAGATGCCCTTTCTGATGCAACCATCCCTTGTGAGAGGGACTAGTGTCCCCACCTGGAATCGAACCAGGGACCTGTCGCTTGTAAGGCGAATGTGTAAACCAATACGCTACGGGGACACCTATGGAGAAGAATGTAATTACCGAAATTACATATTCTGATTGCCTAGGGTTAGAGCTAGGGTTGTTAAAGAGGACCTATTACAGTATGCTTTGTCTTTTATTCCGTCATGTGACCAGACCAGACAGGGTTTTCTACTTCTAGATCTTTGTCACAGAGTTGTGATTTCCTTAAGACAGCCAATCAGGGGCAAGATGGCTTAAAGGGAGGATGACCTCAGGGCTCGTTTCAAGCAGGGGATGAATTGACAGGCTGCACTATGGCTGAGTATAGATAACTATTTTGGACAGTGAATCTTGCAAAGCTACTCTAGCAGAGTGCAAGAATAAAAACATAGAGCTGAAGATGAATATAATAATCCACCTTAAGAAGGGACAGGGGATCATTTCTGGCCTCTAAAGCCCTGGTCACGCAGGCCTACATGGTCCCTTAGCAACCACAGGGAAAAATGTATATTCCCCATCGGTTGCCGAGTGATTGGTGGAGGTTTCTGGCTGTCACTATGTGCAATCAGTTGCAAAGAGGTATACGGTGCTGCACCAGAAAACTCTTTGCAAATGCTTTGGTCGATAGCGGATTGCTGTGATCGCCTTAAGTGTACATGGAAGATGTTGATTTGTCTGCAAACATTTGCCAACTTCTGGATGAGTGTTACAGGTAAACTTATAGCCAGGCACCACCACCAGCCTGCCCAGACAAAGCGGTGTCCATGGAACCAGACCCACAGTTGGAGCCAGAAATCGGAGAAGAGCCGCTGGTGTTGCAGTGGTCTGAGGCAAAGAGGAGCCGGGTGGAGCTCGGGGCAACTCTCTCCCTTAAACAGGAAGACCTCCTCGTGGTTTGCCGCACGCTCACTCGGAACAGTACCTTTCAGCATTCTAGCTGACGTGATGGTTACACAACCAGTAGCCAACCACAAATTTGAATTTACACTGTTTAGAGGTAATATAGGTCGCAAGGATTTTGGGTTGCAAAGAGGGTCGCGGACTGATCTCCAACTTTTGCTTTTCTTAGTCTGTTCTTTTGCTACTAAAACAACACTTTCCTGGTGTGTTTTTACATTTCTCAGAATGGCACGAGTGAATGCGAATTCCAAGCATACTGGGAGCTACAGCTCAAATTCTCAGTTCAGTAACTTTTCAGCAATGCAATGTCTTCATGCAGTAAATCCATCACTGAGCAACTTCACAGACAATTTGTGATGCCACAATGTTCCTGTAACAGCAAATATGTGGTTGGAAAACATATTTGAAGCAAATAGGGTTCTTATCCCTCCTCGGAATCAAGAAACAGCATGGCCTGAACAGTAAAACAGTTCAAATAGGGGGATTTTTTTCCTTGCAAAGGCTGATGATTAGGTTCTCTGAAGGCTTCTCATGATTCACAGCTAGTTGTTGTTGATGACGTTCAATATGTGCTTAAGTCCTAAAAGGTCTCTCTGGTACATAGCTCTGCTTTTTCTTGCCCAGCAAGAGTTCATCGTTGCTTCGATATCGCAAAGGTTAACTTGTTAAACCAGAGCGTGAACTCAATTGAAACATCTGGCTCCCTTCAGTGGGAGCCTTCAGCTCATGAGCCCCCCCTCTGGCAGTCGAATCGCACTTGCTCTGAAAAATCATCTTAGTGTCATACATTCTAAACTGTAAACAAACCAATAAAAAGATGGATCAGAAACCAGAGGAGTCTGCCAGTTGTGAAAATAACATCGCAGTTCTGTAAAATAAGTTACAAAAAAAAAATGTTGAAATAAAAATCTTTGCGTACAGTACTAAAAATTCTAAACTAGACTTTTCGAACTTAAGAACCACATGTTAAGTCTATAAATATCTTTACAAATATACACGTTAATTACTCAAATAAACCTTTTTCTGATTAAGTGTTTTACACGTTCATGACAGTGTCTTCTAGATTGCAATGTTTCCAATCCTAAAACAATATCTTAAAAATGTAATTTTTCGTCTTAAGTACATGGCTGTGGACAGCAATATGATACATATTTGCATTTATATATTTACAATAAATCACTTTGTAGATACATAAAAAAACCCTCACAACCTCACCGTTCTTATTACTGAATGGCCCTGAAGCTTTGCCTCATATTTGATGAGGAATTTGTTCCATGATTATCACAAAACGATTTTTTTCGGGATGCTAAAATGTGATGGTATACATTCATGAGCAGACACTCATGCAATCCTCTCTGGTGTTGAAGATCTTCAGAAGAAGAAGTAGTTCCATCGCTGAGTTCGTTCTGGCTTTGCTGGTATCTTGTTCATACTTTGAGATCGCCTTAAAAGGGCTCCGTGTAGACAAAGACATAAAAATCGGAGGACCCCACCTACTGGATTGCCAACAAGTCACTCATCAATGCCCTTCATTTCCTCCTCTTAAATCCTTTCTTATTCAGTCTCAGGAGGTTTAATCCCAGTAGGCACGGAATGGTTTCACCCCACAGATTGTCCGTAACAAAAGACTGGCCCGAGTACAAAAATATAATTTCATTTTCTGAAAAGAAGAACACAAACATGGTTCAACGGCGAGAAATAATCCTTCAATGTTTAAAGAGGCTCTTGGGGGTGAGGAGGAAAAAAGAAACACGAAAGAGTTTCGTCCAAGAGTTTAAGACGAATCAAAGAGCTGAAGCACTGTGGAAGTATTGCATGCTGAGTTTTTTTTTTTTCATATTTTGAGGTGCTTGAGTCAGTGAGAGGTGATATTTTGTCAAAAACTGTGTGAGAAGAGGTTAATGTCCGACCTCCCCCAGCACAAGTTTTATGTCCTAATCACCCCGTTACTGGGAAGCTGTTTGGGAAGACAGGGCTCGTCAGGCAGTGGGTCGTGGGCGAACACAGAGTCATCTCCTGAGGAGCAGGTGCTGTTGGAGTCCTGACAGGTGGGTGAGTACTGCTCGAAGGGCACAGACAGGTCCAGGTACTCCTGTCAGAGGAGAGGTCAAAGATTAGACTAAGGTGTCACTGTCAAAGCCCATTTGGTGGCTGGAAAAAATGGTCAGGTTAGCACATCATCTAAACTAACATATCAACTTCAGAATGTCTTTAAAACAGACTATAACTGCTCTTGGATAATTGGGTTTTGGTGTTGTGAATGTTGCTTTGAATTGCTTAGGTAGATGTAATGAATAGAGCTTTTTGAGCTTTAAGCCCTTATCCCACGTACGCAAAAGTGATTATGTACATGACATGAAATTCACAATGAATTGTTGCGGAGTGGCCTCTTGAGCGCAGCTTGAAACGGATAAGAAACGGTTATGATGTATTTAGGACTCCTTGGCAGCTACTACAGAGCTGCAACAATAAAGACAGAACATGTGCTGAACTCATAAGGAAACCAAAAGAAAATGTTACTAACCCACATGACTTGTTTCAAGGCATTTGTGGCTTTTGCAAGGAGAGGTGTTATACCTGCCTCGCACCTGCTTTGTCAACATTTGTGACACTTTGTTGAGGAAAAAAAATTTGTCAAACCCACCCGACGTGGTCGTGAAAGATTAGGATGCATTTACGAAGTGATTACAAACAGCTTTACAAAATTGCAACCCTTTGTGAAAGTTCTGGAAATATCAAATAATTCCACCCTGATTTCTGTGACAATACAAGCTGTTTACGGAGTCTTCCAATTCAGTACAACACTCGGCAAATTCAATTATGTTGTACTTACCAAACCAAATCCACATTGATTCATGATCACTTTCATGTACATGGGGATTCATTCTTTGGCCCATGCACTACTTTGTAAAACCCTCTGATTTTAACTTCAAACCCAAACAACTGTAAAACTAAAATGACCTAACATTTTACATTTCATTCTTCCGCTTTAAGAATCATTTTATGGTTAGATAAAGCTTTATGAAGCAATTAAGTTGAAAAGTGAAACTACAGGTATATTTGTCTGCATTGCTGGTGCTTCCATGCTGTCAGTAAACTGCAGCTGCGCAGGGAGGCTTACATCTGTGGAGGTCATGGATAAAACCCGGTCGTGATCTTCTACCAGCTGTCTGAAGGTCGGCCTCTGTGATGGCACAGCATGCCAACACTCCCTCATGATCATGTACCTGAAACGCCAACATCAATATTCAGTCACTCTCATTCAATATATTCTCAGATCTTAGATGGATTGTTTTCAGTGATTTGTAACCAAACACAATAAAAAGCACAGAAAAGTCTTAAAAGGGTTCTTATATTATATTCATTTCCAGCTCCATGATTTTTATTGTTAGCTTTGCAGGACTGACATTTGAAAATAATCCTTGTTTATGTTAAGCCTGCTCCAAGGCACGGGATAAGTTGTTCTTCCACCTGAATCAAGCCTTTTTGTGCCTGAGATCATCATATTTGGAAAGTCAGCTCTTCATGACATCATAAAGAGCCAAAAGTAGAAAAAAAACTGCCAGAAAAGGAGCAGCTAAAACAGACTGAAGCCTGAGCTTTTGATTCATTAATTTCACTGACCTCACTGTTGTAAGCACTGGTCATGTTTAATATGAGCATCTCCTATCATAACAGCACATGTGTGACGGAATATAAGGACAAAACAGGTCCCTTTTAAAAAATATCCTTGCTACAACCCTGATTTAAACTGTTCTTTTTCTCCCTCAGTCCAAGTACTACGTGGACAAATGTATTGGACCGCCTTCACATTACACCTTCAGGAGCTTTCAGTAGATTACTTTCTAAGTAGGGATTAATATGGAGTTGGTCCCCCCACTCTTCTGGGAGGGCTTTCTACAAGATTTTGAAGTGTGTCTGTGGGAATTTTTGCCCATTCATGCAGAAGAGCATTTATGAGGTTAGACAATGGTGTTGGACAAGAGGGCCTGGCTTGCAATCTCTGTTCTAGTTCATCTCAAAGATGTTCAGTGGTGTTGCGGTCAGGGCTCTGTGCAGACCAGTCAAGTTCTTCCACACCGCACTCATCCAACCCTGCCTTTATGAACTTTGCTTTGTGTACTGGGGCACAGTCATGCTGGAACAGAAAAGGGCCTTCCCAAACTGTTCCCACGATGTTGCAAGCGTAGAATTGTCCAGAAATGGCTTGGTAAGCTGAAGGATTAAAATTTTGCTTCACTGCAACGAAGGGGTCCAGGCCAATCCCACAAAATTACATTACATATTTTTCATATTTTTATAACTAAGTGACTCTATCAGGTGCTGTATATGATGCAAGTTTCCCCATTGCGGGACTAATAAAGACTTATGTTATCTTATGGAAACTGCGTGGCTAGGTGCTTGATTTGACTGAATTTTAATGATTAAGAGGTCTGGCCCAATACTTTTGTCCATGTAACATAGTTGCATTTGAACCGTTGTGTCTCCTGTAAACTATAATAAAAAATAGGTCCTGTCCGTATACAGACACCTACAGTTCGTGTGTGCAGTTGGCAGGTTTGTCCATTCGATGTCCCTCCTTCAGCAGTTTAAAGAGTTCTTCCACTGGGATTCCTGGGTATGGTGAGCCTCCCAAGGTGAAGATCTCCCACAGCAATACCCCGTAAGACCACCTGAATAGCAGGACAAACACACAGGGAATACAAATTAGAAGTCATAAAGATCCTTAAGCAGTCATAGTTCACACAGAGGTTTTCCCTCCACCGATCGATCGGTTTGGGGCAAATATTGATTTTGAGTAATGTTAACTGCACTCAATTTAAAACTCAATTTGAAATTCTTATTGTTTCAGACAGTGGGTCAATATTTGTAAAAATCCGTATCTCTTGCCGCAAGTCCAAAATAAGACAACTAAACACAAGAAAAAGACGTAATCATTCACTTGTTGCTTTGATGGCTCTGAGAAAAAAGTGTTGACAAAAATCTTGCGACAAACAGCTATTCATTTTGAGCACATATGATGATGTCTCCAGAATACCTACAGGGCCTGACCTGTAGGTAAAGCGAGCCTGCCCTAAAGCAAACAGCAAGCACTTATTGTACAGTATCTACCGTTAAAGTGCAGCTGCGATCCACAATCCATATTCTCTTGTATCTCTAAACCAAGCCATCATTTCTCTTTCTTTCTCTCCTTGTGTCAGCAGCTCAAATGCACCCCTGCATTATTCCTTAATGGCTTAAAAAATGAGGGAAGGTAATCATATAATGGGCAGTCTATTAACCCAGTGTACTATTGTTCGGCCATTTGTCCAGTGAATCAGAATGGGACCCCTCCTCCTATTGCAGCTCTTAGGCTTAATCTAATTATCCACGCTCTGGTCTGGAGGGCGGAAAACAGCCAATATAGCGCTGGCCCTACATCCGAATACAGCGCGCGAGTGAGAGCGATGGAAGTCTGAGGGAGGACTGTGGTGAAAAGAGACATCAACTTTCACTGGGAAAAAATAGGTCAACAAATCAGGTGGTTCAGGTCAGAATGGGATATCAGTAACCAGAAGAAAAAGCAAGAAAAGAGAGCCGCAGACTCAGACGTTTTATATTTACTGATAGTTGCCTGGGATGAATATCCACAGGCTATTAGGTGGCTAACAGGAAGAGAAGGCAATTAAGATGTAAACACAATTTTTCAGTGGCACTTGCAGACGTTGGAGCTGACAGTCTAAGCACATGAGTGCAAGCATCACTGATGTCTGATTTTGTGAGATTTAGATGTGTGTATGAGAGGGATAATCATATTGAAAAGAAATGAAGAATATTGGTTTTTATAGAAGTAAATACAATTCTGAATTTGGTGGGCTGGTTTAATGATAGCTGGCTGTTATTCAGCATTTAGTCCTGCAGGAACCTGAAAATGCACTGAAAGTACACATTGAGCAACACAAAAGAATAAAAGAGGAACACTGATGCTTTTGTGTCAGAAAGGCCAAAAAGACTCCCTTTGCTTTGCCTGAACCATACTATTACTAATTTTATAATTGAGTAACTTGTTATCTGCTTGGACTTTTTGTTCACTAATCATACCAAACCTGTTACTGCTCATCTGGCAAAACTATATATGCTAGGAGAGGGAGGGGAGAGTTAATCAAGAGTCAACCACAACTTTACTAGTTCTACTTGTTGTCCCAGTACATTAAATATTGTTTTCATATTCAACACTGTCTTTTCTTGACTTACTTTGAAAGAAAGTCTGTTTCTGAAACTAATATTAGAATCTATGGAATGGTATCCACATGTGATTTTAGTCCTGTAGACATTTTAATAAGCATTCTTTGCACATGACACTAATCATGATGTAACTGATCGTTTAGTCTCATGACAGAAGATGCTTTAACTCATGTGACTGCATAAGCAAAATGAAGAAAAAGAAGTCTATCATAAAATTTAAAAAAATCCCATATTTGTTGTAGAAGAATCTACTTATGTTGCTGTGGCCAATAAGGTACTTACAGATGTACACACTATACCATAACTTGCTAGTACTGGGTTGGACCACCTTTTGCCTTCAGATCTGCCTTAATTCTTCATGACAGAGATTCAATGAGGCGCTGGAAACATCTCTCACAGCTTTTGGTCCTTGTTGACATAACAGCAAATTCCATGATGCACATCCTGTATCACCACATCCCAAAGGTGTTCAATTTGATTGAGATCTGGTGACTGTGAGGACCATTTGAGTACACTGAACTCACTGTCATGTTCAAGAAACCAGTTTGAGATGATTAGAGCCTTAAAGTTTATTGTTCTATGGGACAATAATTACTTTATTTATTTACAGGTAGGAGTTTCCATTAAATTTTTTCTGTGAATGTGTCAATGCCAAAAGCTTGAGCCTTAATCATGTTTGGTTTTATAACTCAGCTGCTTTTGGCCCACACCTTGCCCGCTTTCCCTGCGCTTAATGGGTAAGTGCGTCACTGTGAAGGTGCAGCAAGATTTCTTCACTGCTGCTTTTATAGGCTGACACCTTTGACGCGGTCCAAAATAAAATCCTCACCTCCACGACACTGGCAGTGGCTGTAGCACTGGCTGAGCCTCCATCTGCCTAAAATAACTCTGGTGTTTGAATTCAAAAAGAGAATTCAACTCATCATAAAGTGACGATGTTAATGACTAGGCACGCTATTTCTCTAAAAAAGTGTGAAAGGACAAAAATCCTATAAAAATGACTCCCATATTCTGCCACTGCCTTTACAGCTGTAAATGCGTAAGTGGGGAGGAGCAGTGAGGTAAATCTGACTGCATGAACTGTAATGTAAATTGTCTAACATGCTGCATTATTGCAAAACAATTGTAAAGCAATGTCCCCCCTGGGATTAATAAAGTATTCTAATTCAGAAAAACGTTTTTTTACTCTTTGATTGTGGGAGTGCGACTGCTGCTTTATTGTGTTTTTATTGTTTCCTTGCCATATTTCTAAAAAAAGAAAAAACATAACAGGTTAAAAGTCGAAGTCCCCCAGGGTGTGTGAGAGTAAACTGGCTTCAGATCGACTACTGTATAAAGGGAGGAGGAGGTTTGGCGGGAGGATTGACTGTGTAATCCAGACCTGCTGAAATAACAGAGAAGGCTGATTCTCCCCTCGGTCTGTTCCCAGTCTAGTGTAATCACACGGTGAGCCAGTGTTGACAGGGGCCTGTGTTTGCCTTGGATGGCTGTGCTGGGGACACGGCGTCTGGCTGCAGCTGATGGGGTTTTGGTGGAGGGTGAGAAGCGATTTGGGGTGGGGGTGGGGTTGCAGCTACTGCGAGACAGATTGACTCTGTGACCGCCTCACCTCCTTGCCTTTCTTCTCTTGATCGCAGCCAACACGGAAGCAATCAGAGGTCGTAAAAAGGTGCGGTTGTCTCCGCTGCCCAGATACTTTTGAACTGTTGTGGGGAAAATACCCCAAGGGAACATGTTGTGATCAGTCCACTGACCCGCTTATCTGGGGCAGGTGGGATTTTCAGTGATAAAACAACACTAAGATGTTGGGCCTCTGTTGTGTTTCTATCCCTCTCTGATGTCGTGTAGAGATTAAAGAACAAACGCAGCGAGGAATGCCCAGCCGCTAACACAGAAGAGGCTCGGGATTATCAAGTGAACTCGGTTGACAGTGAACGGGGGATATTTGGAAAGGGAACGCCGTGATTCCACATTCACACACGCAAATTCCGCTGTTTGACGCTAACACGCTCAGTCACGATATTTCAACACCCGGATTCCTTCGGTGTAGAGCAGCTCCACATGAGTGGGCAGTTGGCATGTGACCGTTAGTTTGTGCAAACTCACACATCGCTCTGGTGCGTGTAGACCCGGTCGAAGAGAGCCTCTGGAGCCATCCATTTCACGGGCAGACGGCCCTGAAACAAAAGAACCGCCTCGGTCAGCAGAACAATTCTGTACAGAGCAGACAACCAAACACTCGCCCAAACGCACAAAGTTTAGCCTTGTTGTACCACCACCACAGCTTGAACCTGAGTTAGCCTTTATTATCCGCTCATCGTATTGAACAGAAATTTGAAACCCTTCTGGTGTTTCATTTGCTGCAAAGTCAAAAACACATTGAGGTTTTTAAATTTTGCTCAGTCTGTTTCCTGACCTGACTGTGGCACTGAAAGAAAAGACTTTCAGCTATATGTAAGACTCTTCTGCTGTATCCAATACCGTCACCTCATGCAACTTCAAACAAATAATATATTCCTGACGAGACTCACGTTCGTGGTCTTTTTATAGTAGTCTATATTGTGCACGTCTCTGGCGAGGCCGAAGTCGGCGATCTTCATAACGTTGTCCTCTGTCACAAGGACGTTCCTGGCTGCAAGGTCTCTGTGGATACACTAAGGGAAGAAGAAAAAACCCATCAAAAACACTGTCAATGCAATACACTACAATTGCACATACACTCACATACTGTATACTGAAACAGATGTATTGTGACAAGTAGCACTCAGTTTGCAATGTGTAAAAGCTTAACTAACCTTTAAAAAACTTACATTTGATTTAAACATGCTCTCATTTATGATTTGTCAAGATTTTAATGATCGCAAACGTTTGTCACTATGCTAATCTAATCACCTTTCAATATCCCAACCGCCAAAACCAGAACGTCAATGACGCAGTAACTCATCCAGCTCATGATCGATCAGATTTCACAGGCTATTTTAACAATGTGTGGTACACATAGAAAGTGATGTGTTTTCTTGTCATCATTTGGGTGTATTACACAAAATCATGAGAATTAAAATCCACTGACATGTCAGGGAGGTTTGTAATCAGTCATATTCAGGAATACAGCCTTAGTTCCTGACAGGAGCTAACCTTCTTAAAGACAGTATTACACCATAATTTCCCAGCTTGGGATCAATAAAGTATATCTATCTATCTATCTATAAATAAAACTGATGGTGGCATTTATGTATAAATGGCAGAGGAGCGCAAATACTCATTTTATCAGCATTACAAACTAGATCTCCTCGTAGGAGTAGAGATTCTTATTAAAACTGAAAAGTGGCCCTAAAAATGACACACATGACCTTGATCTTGAGCACAGTTTAGGTGAAGAACCATTAGGTGATCCAAGTTTCACTAAAATCTGATCAAAACTCTAAGAGGTGTAGGGATTCTTGTAAAAGGAGAATAGTGCCTGTAAAAGGACAAATATCACGATCTTAGCAAAATGTGGGTGAAGACCCATTCGATGATCACTGTCTGCAAGTTTAGTTCAATTCTGACCAATACTGTAGTAAGGAGGAGGATAGATTCAGACAGATGACGGACGCCTCGCCACGGTGTTACCTAATGGGTCCTTTGGCCAGATGAGAAAATAACGCATCACTGTGTTGGACTTTCAAATGGATGCTACACTTTCTACATTTAACTGAAAAATCTGTTGGCCTTGCTTACCATGTAAAAAAAAAAAAAAAAAAAAAAAAAAAAAAAAAAAAAAAAAAAAAAAATTTTTATAAAAAAAAAAAAAATAAAAAAAACATAAAAATAAAAAAAAAAAAAAAATTTTTTTTTTCAAAAAATAAAAA
>VUQH01090369.1:6003-43812 GCA_015106775.1 Etroplus canarensis | reverse complement strand
GAAAGAGAGGCACACACAAATCTCAGTAAATACTGTTTCAATTATGCGGTAGTCGAAAATAGAGCGTGGAGCCGCAGTCTGGGCTGACAGGCTTGCTTTCCCCCTCTCTTTTTTGTTGGCCTCTTTCTTTCTCCCTGTCTTACTCTCCATCTTTCTATCCTTTTGCTTGCTATTACGTCCCTTTTTTCCCCCCCTAGTCTGTCACCGCCTTCTCAGACATCCATTTCTTTAATTTGCTGGACAATTTACATGCTGATCTTGAGTTCAAAAGTGCTCGAGTCACTTTTTTTGTTAGGGTAATCTGATCTATTAATATAATGTATCTCAAGTATGAATAAAATGCCATTACAGTCAGTTTAAAAAGTCATAAAATCTTGTGAATTTGGCAATTTTAAAGTGAAAATGTAAGCATTAAATCAGTAGCTAAACTAGTTTTACATTCATTGTGTAGCTGTAAGAGTGGAACTTTGCAAACCTAAACCTTCCTTCCCTCTGTTAATGGTGTGAATATATTCTAAGTTTTGTCAAATAAATGATTAAAAAAAAGATTAAAAGAAGTTGAGACCTTGAGTATCTCTCCAATCCAGGAAGGTTATCCTTAAAGGCTTCAAATGCAAAATAAACCATCATGTCTGCAGCCTGAGAACACTCTTCTACCTGGATGGTTACTTTCAACTCAATAGTACAGAGAAAAGTCACTGCTGACTCCTCTCTGTCTTCATCCTGCTGGCTTAATTTCTTGTCTCAAAATTGCAGCTTATTCCCCTCTCTCCTTGTCATTCTCCCTGCCTCCCTGCTTTCCTAACACCCCGACTGCTCATTCTTGCTCTCACTCGCCATCTTCACCCACCAATCTGTCTCACATTCTCTCTCTCCCTGCTGACTTTGCCCTTCCTTGTGTTCCTCCACTAATTTTTTCCATGGCTTTTTTGGTTGCCTCTTTCCTTTTTCCTCTCTCCTCCTCCTCCTCAAACCACGCGACGCAGCACATCTGACGGCAGCGGCGGTTAACAGAGCCCGTCTCTCTCCCTGCATTGCCGCCACCACAGCAGTTAACTTAGTCCAAACCAGATGTTTGTTTTATTCCCTCTTTCTCTCTCTCACTCTCCCGAGGCAAAAAAAAAAAGGAAAAAGGGGGAGTCCAAATGAGACAGCTAAGCCCTCTTGGGTTTTTGATGGGAGTCTTCCTCTCTTCACCCCAAATCCAAAAACTCACAGTGGGTTTAGGGTGTTGCCTTCTCTTGGTGGGGCACATCTTTTTCTTTATTCTTAAACATGGCCTGAAGACTATCCTACACCTTTCCTACTATGTCATGAGGAAGTATGGGATTAAAATGTCTTAAAAACTACAAGATGCTGCATTAGAGCAATGACAAAAACTATACTGAACATCTCAAAATATGCATGCTTAATGTAGACCTGAAGATGACTATTCTTGCTGGATTTATAAATGAATAGGTAATTCCTAAGCAAGTAAATACATTAGGGCCAGTCATTAAAAAAAAATGGATCATTGATTCAAAGTTGGACCACCACAGTGACAGGTAGTGCCTCAAGTGATCAAGTTTATGACCTTTAAGGTAGATTTTTAACTTTACAGATAACACCTTGAATAAAGTATTTTGTTTTTCTGACATTTTCTTCTCTACCTGAATTGAGCCTTGAGGTGTTGAGACTGGTGTTTATTATTGGTTTAAAAACTCTACAAGCAAAGGTTGGAGACAAAGTAGACATCAGGGTATTGGACATACCACATAAAGAGCACAAAACCTAATCAGATCTGCTGTTTGTGAGACTGTTGAGAGTCGAGACAGCATGAAGAAAGAATACAAGAGCAGAGTAATGTTTTTCTTCTTCACAATGCTCCAAATATAGACTTCAGGATCAGACAAAGAAAACCTCTTTGTGGAGACTTTCAGTCTGTCAATCTGACCATGTTTAACATGAACACTCACTTTCAACAGTTAACATGATAGAAAAGGAGCCAGACAGAAAGAAAGTGAGACGTCTTCTTGTCATTGGTTCACTGTATTGCACAAACTAATGAGCATGAAAATCCACTGACAAGTCAAGGAGGCTCCCAAACACTCCTATCTAAGACAAAAGCCTTAGTTCTTGACTGGCCCTAACCTAGCTTAAGGCATTATTATGCCACAGATAAAACAAGTGACAGCATTTCTGTATAGATGTCAGTAGAGCACATGTAAACATTCACTTTATGACTACTGCAATCCACACCAATACTCTTACTCTCCAGCAATTCTTGTGAAAATGGAAAAACTGCCAATAAAATGATAAACATGAGCTTGACCTGAATTTGGGTGAAGACCCATGAGGTGGTCACTGTGTTCAAGTTTCAATAAAATGTGTCCAATACTCTTGGAGGACAGGGGTCAGCAACCTTGACTCTCAAGAGCCATTCTGGAGTCATTTAATTTTTTTTTTTTAAACCAAAAAGTGCGTACAGACCTGCCTTATACTGAAGGTGACACACCATATTAAGTATTAAGTAGCCTGTCACCATTACTAATAGGTGATTACAATTAAAATCTTTACTCTGTAGTGGGGTACTTATGGTTATTTGGTTCTCATTTCAATAATACAATGTAATTGTTGTATTTATACAATTATACAAACAAAATAACAAAAATTGTTTACTTTTTTAAAACAACAACAAATGTGGAGTGAATAACAAAAATCTATTATCATGTTTAGACCTAGTTTGAATTAGAGTTGCTATAAAGGCCTCTTTCAGTCCTAACTGTGTTTCTGTGCAAATGTATCAAAATGAAAGCAGCTTACTTTAATATTAATAAAAGCAACTAATAGAGCAGCCTAATAGCTTTAAAAACAGAAAAGTTTTTAAAAAGTATCGGTTTTGACTAAAGTCCTGTTCAGCAATCCACCCTCAGACCTGTATATACACAAAAAGCCAGCTTGTTTTGGAAACTACTTTCGGCAATACTTTATTTGTTGGTGATATAAGTAACAAAATCTCTATTTTATCCTCTGATTTTTCTGTTTTGCTTTTTTTCGACTCCATAGCTAAGGGTATTAAAGACTTGCCATTCATGTGAATCTACCCGACTAGCCACCACTCTTAAGGTTCCGCAAAATAAAGAGGATACGGTGCCAGGTGACAGACACAGGCTATGACGCACATATTAAAACTGTTTTCTTTTTAATTTTAATTCAGCTCAACATTTTTTCAGTAGGAATGTGTTAAGAACTACTTTACAGCAATGAAAATTCAATGTTAAGTTGTAAAACTAGAAACAACATTTTTAATTTCCATGTTCATATATAGTTTGGGTTTTTCCTTTTTTGGTCAAAGCCACAGAGAGTCAAAGGAGATGGGCAAAAGAGCAGCATGTGGCTCCAGAGCCACAGGTTTGAGACCCCTGCTCTAGGAGGAGTAGCTATTCTCATGAAGCTTGGATGAATGGACAACAGATGCCTCAACATTGTATTAGCTCATTGGTCCTTCAGCTGGATGAAGTAAAAATTATAACAGGTCCACTTTAAAATAAAAATAAATACTATTAACCTGTAATTATAACTGAATTAAATCCATGTTCACCAGTTTGAAATCACTGCTCTGGTAATCACCAGGATAATCTGAAGCAGGTGCTGTGGTTCAGTACAGAAAATTATTTACGGGTCTATTATTAGGATGATGTGAGTACATTTTTTATACGCTGCAGGTGGGTGTTTTTTTCCTTTCCCATAATGAAGGTGTACTCTTTGAGGAATGAGCTCTTCAGTAACATGCTACAGTGAAAAGAGCCTGTGGGCCCCACAGACCCACCTACTGTAAAAGCTCATTAAACAGAACTATTAGGATAGATTAATTATGAGTAAAATTATCACAGACTCAAATCGACTCCAGGCAGTGAGACCCAGGCTCATTAGAAATGTAAAACAGACCCACCTTTAGGATGTTGACATAGGGAACACCGTCTGGGCCATAGCGGCTGCCATTGACCTCAATGTGTTTAAGCCACTGGATGTGAGGCTGGGCGTCGCTGTAAACCTTACAATGAAACTCCACGTTGCTGCCCACTACCACCGTCTGATTGGCTGGCAGGCCTGCCTGGAGGATGGGCCTGTGAGGTGAACGCTCTGAGAAAGGAAAAAAAAAAAAGTAGTTATTAGCAGAACTCACGCATGGGAATAATATGCTGCAGGAAATGTAGACATAAGGTACAGTTAAAAATACTTTTTGAACCACTTGTGTATGCTAATTTATGTGTTATTTACAGAGAAGCAGGAGGGAAAGGAAGCGTTTACCAAGCACATCCAGCTGGTAGGTGTGGCTGATGGAGCCGTACTTGTTCTGCACCACACAGGTGTAGTTTCCCCGGTCTGAGGGCACGGCGCTTTCCATCACCAGACTCCACTGCGTGTGTCTCAGCTGGGGAGATGACAGAGGGAATATTTAGTATATTTCATTAAAAATGATGAAACAGATCTCAGAGGAAGTCTTCTGGGGAATTTGCAAGCTTGATACACAAGCAACACACAAATCCCCATTTAGTAGGTTCCCATTTTTGATTTCTTCAATAAATATCAGCTATTACTTTTACGTAATTGTACTGAAGACTTTATATGAGCCTACCTGGAGAAAACCCATCATCTCTACTGTCAGATCTATCCCTTCCTTTGATATCCTTTGGTTTACAACATCACAGAGCAGAACTGCTTGGTAAAAAAAAAAAAAAAGGTCCTTTGTGTGGCGCATGTTTACTGAGGTGGAAATGCTTTTGAACCAACATTTCAAATGATAATGCAGCTTTAACCTCACTTTAACCTCTTTTTATTAATTGCATACTGCTTCAAGCAGGTACAAAACAATATTTTGACGTGATGTAAAGGTCTTGATGGGAAACATTTCTGTGTGCCCACAGCACGGAGAAAAGCTTTGATGCTATGAAGAAATTTGAAAGACCAGCCTTTTTAAAATCTCATCATGCAAAATAGCTTTAAATATGTAAATAACATTAGAAAACGAATGAAACAAAGCCCCAAATGTTTGAGAAACCAGTCAAACTAATTGACATATTGATTAAATAAAATAAGACATTTTCAAAAGGGACATAAGTCTCTTAAAAGTATTTTCTTCTCTCTGCCTGCAGTGAGAGCAGACAGGACTTTTTTTGCACCTCTGAAAGTGGTTCCACTGTGCCACTCAAGAGCAATCCATCCCCGGAGACTCAAGCGGTGGATTTTGTGCAGTAATTCAAACCAGGTGTGGCTGTTGGCAGCAGCAGCCGACAGATACTAACTTGACAGATTCAGAAGTCGCTCAGAGGAGGAGTGAGTGGCCCAGCACTGCAAGGCCAGAGGAGAGAACCTGCTACGCATTGATAGGCAGAGTCTCCACGGGCCAAGAGGAACGACCTCCACAGTTTAAGTGGAAACGTGTGGTGGAGACGCCACTGCTGTGCTCAGTGCTGCAAGACAAGAAGAGAGTGAACTCTTCCATGAGAGGTCAGAATTACTAACGACGGGAGTAAGTGATGTCAACAAGGAGGCTTTTCAGGGTGGAACACTTAACATCACTCGCGTAGGAAAATGTGCCGACCCGGAGAAGGTTTTCACAAACATTTAACCCCACACATTTTGGTGACCGGCCAGCCATTCACAGAAGGTATACATATATATTTGTAGGTTGAGATTCACACTCCCCTCCTCCTCCCTTCTGTGGCTTACAGTATACACTTCTTTGCTCTCTCTTGGAGGCGCATGCGGAAAATAATGTAACAGTGTAAATATTATGCCTGAGTGTGCTTTTTTGCAGTTGCGTGGTAACATAGACCAGGCCGCCCGCTCAACGCTGGCAAATGGTTCTTCAGAGTGGCTGGCTCCACCCCGTCTACCCCTCTAAGAGCAAGGAGTCAAACTGAAGTCAATGGCTGCTCTCATGAGCAGCTGAGTGACGCCTTGTGCTGTGGTCGCTGGGACCGAGCTGAGCAAAGAGGAGAGGGAAGAAAAAAATGGCGACACATGTGGAGGGAGGTGAAAAGGTGGTAAAAAATGAGCATAAGTTGATGCCTGGCAGAGGCCAAGACCACCAACAGACACAGAGACTGTAATCAGAGGCTTGATTTGGGTGCCTAGCATTTAATACAGCTTTATGCTTCTTTGGTGTATCAAAGTAAAAACTCTCTTTTCAGAGGGAACTTTTACTTGTACATTTTATACAACTATATTTAGCTGTTGTTACTTTGCAGATTCTAACTGGAGACATATGTGACTGATAAGTCTTTCTAGATTGTTATTTGAACATTGGCTGCTTTTTCAGCCATTTTCAGTTTCAATGCTTGTACCTGACATTTTCAGAGAATGTTTTTTGTTTGATATGGTACTTAAAACAGACCTATGAATCCTTTAAGCATAAACTTAACACAAGGGATGAATCAGTGTTGTCTCTACACTTAACAGACAATTTAGTGAAGGATCAATTTTAAATGTATCTATAGGCACTGTGTTACTAGCAACCTGTTGCAAAAACGCATCATTTGTTTCCCTTTCTTTAGTCGAATATGTGAAAAACGACAAAGGTAATGCAGTTTGACAGGCATAAAAATTGTACTTTTGCATCAACAAGGGGATCCTCAAAAACTATTAACCAAAAGCTTGTCATATCTTGGGATGGTGTGCAGTGTTTCTTCAAAAAATTTGAGTAAACTGGATAAGTGCAGGACAAAAGAAGATAAACATTATCTGAAAGCCACATCCTTAAGAAATGGAAGAAATCCAGCAGAGACTTGATGCATCTGGCCCTTTTGCTGATTATTGTTCACCAAAGCCTCATCAGAAAGGGCCCCCGCGGAAGTGTGGCTATCAAGAAGCCATTCTTAACGAAGGGGAACCAGGAGGAAAGGCAGAGCTATGCCAAATTACACAAAAATTGAACTAAAAATCAGTGGCAACAGGTCTTATAAAGTGATGAATCCAAATCTGGCTTTTTTCTATAAATCACTGTCAATAAGTAGTTAAGAGGTTAGGAGAGAGGCACAACATTGAGTGACTACAGCCATCTGTAAAACACGGTGGAAGCTTTGGCATGGTTTGGGGCTGCACTTCAGCCGGTGGTGTTGGGGATCTTGTCAAAATTCATGGAATCACAAATGCAGAAAAGTACAATCAGATTTTGAGTCACTATGCAATACCAACTAGAAAGCAATATCTTTCATTTTTCAGCATGACACTGTCAATGCAGTAAAAGCCTACCTCCACAGAAAAAACATACAACAGAACACCATCAGCCATGGACTGACCTCCTGAGAGCCCAGACATCAACATTACTGCATCAGTGTGGGATCATCTTAACAGACACCGGAGCAAAAGGAAGTCAACACTCAAAGAGCAGCATTGGAATGTCTTTCATGAAGCTCGAAGAACTATTCCTGAAGACTCCTTAAAGAAATTACACGCAAATCTTTCCTAAGAGAGTTCTGGCTGTGTTGAAGAGTAAGGGCAGTCATATCAAATACTGACTTTCAAGCTCATTACAATTGTACAATCTAAGTTTTTGCCTTATATACTGTCTTTCATTTATTTTTTGCACCCTTTTCCTGTTTCCTAGCAAAATACAAAGGAATGAGGGGTAGCTCAAGACTTTTGCACATAACTGCAGCTACTTATAGTGAATTTGTTGTCTGTGGTATTAATTAACTTTGAGCGCCGTTCTACTTTCATTCCTCTTGGCATATTTCATTATTTTCTCGATACACTTGCTTTTATTACCATGTTACACTGGCTAACCCCTGTTGAACTCGCAGCATTAGTCCCCAAATGTGATAATCCTACCCATTCCAATCATGCCAGATTCCAACCAGAATTAAATTATTAAGCAGCTTACATTAGAGTCATACGAGGCTTTAAAGGTTTTAGGGCTTTGGCTGTGGATGTACAGAGCGACGCATGCCATGGGAATGGACACGCGGTTTTACACTGCAAAAAGTGTGCAAATGATAGAGACATAACTGACTTTTTAGGAGTATGAAGAGGACAGAGAGCCAGGTTGTAATTTGAATTCAGTATTAACTTTGTCTTCGAAATGTCTTGGGACAATATAACTGGGTTTTGCAATCTTTGCTTTTGCATCACAGACTGCCACTGAAAACAGTGCAGTTACTGCGACCTATTGACTTATTTTCTCACTTATTTTAAATCAAAACAATGATTCTGGACTCTGCAGGAGCTTCAAAGACTTTTAAAGACACAGACATTTTTTGCAGTGTATTAGCTGTCTGAGAAAACACAGGAAGCCCTGTTCCCTTTATAGTCCAAACTCTCCGTCTTCACCTCGGAAAATAGCCCTGTCAGAACCAACGGGGCCAGTTACCAGAATTTATGAGTGTGTCAGAGCGGACCAGTGGCCCGGATCTGCGCTACCGTCTAATTTGACCCACAGAGAAGACGGAAATAGAGAGATGCGGCCCTAAGGGGTTGCTATTAAAGCTGGCAAAGTTTGTGGGTCTTTTGCCTGAGTTCAGTTTAGCTCTCTAAGACATTGCGCCAACACAGAGAAGAAGAATGTAAAATTGGAAGTGTGCAAGTTCCAGGCAGAAAAGGGGGTAACCAAAGAAATAGGATCATCTGTCTTTTGATATCCATGGTGTATTTGGCTAAAATGACAGGGGAGAAAAGCAAAGAAGCGTGGCTGGTCTAAAATTAAAAGAGTCCAAAAATAATCTTGCAATGGGCATAAATTCCTACATGGCCTACTGAGACTCATAATCCAGGCTGTGTTAAAATCTGGAGTGGAAAAAACAAGGATTTAAGGTGCTTAAAGTCTTAAAAAGTAACACTGTGGAGCTAGTTTAAGAGCCCCGTCCTGGAAACCTGTCAAAACAGGGATTGAAAAATCAGTTAAATGCTGAGCGACCTGGAAGGAATGAAACACAATAATTACATTGTCAACTTTAGTCTTGCTTGTGCTGCCGCAGTTTAGCATGAACACAATAAAATCCCATCCACCATGTGTGACAGCACACAACAGCAATGGCTTTGGCTGTCAAAAGCTCAGGCTCACTCAATGGGCTGACAACACGCCCATCTCTTACCACCTCCATCTGATGGCTCAATAGAGGAGTGAACTTTAACCTTTAGGCCCTGGCCTCTATAATAAGGAGCACCACAGTTGTCTGGGAAGGCACACAATGCTCCGGCACGTCGCACTGCTGGAATTTTATTTTCCATTTTATAAATGAGCCACACATCCTATTTACCGTTTCATTTAGTTTCAACAAATGCACCGTTTAGTTCTCTGGGTTGCATTTCAATAGAATTACAAAGTGCTTGGAAGATTGAAGTGAATGCTCACACAACCTCCAGCATACATAGGAAAGAAGGTGTTGGTGTATAAATATATAGGCCTGTGGGACTGGACAATCAAATGCTGACACTGGTGCTGCTAATAGGTTTTGCTGATCATCTTCTATAAATTAAAAAAATTTCTTTTTTGTAATGATCATTTATCTCCAGAAATGCATTACCTCCCAGAAGGGAAAGCACGTACAAGATGTTAACATTGACAACTAGACTGATAAAACATCTGCCCTTAAATGCAGTTTGATACAGCTGATGAAACTGAATGCAAGCAATTTTGGGCCATGTGAGTCTGCTTTTGCAAACACTGGTGAAAGAATAGGCTGTTCTAAAGAGCTCATTGAATTCCAACAGGGTACTATAATAAGATGTTACATCAGGAAGGGCATCTGGCATAAAACCTCTGCCAAATTAACAATGCGGATTAATCCGCTGTGGCAACCCTTTGGTGGAGAACACAAGGGAGCAGCCGAAAGGTACACACACACACACACACACACACCACTGCAACAAGTTAGTTACAAAAAATTTCTTCCATCCTGAACATTCTATGATCAACCATAAGTGGCATTATTGCAAAGTGGAAGTATTTAGGAACCACAGCAACTCTCCAACTTTCTGCTGGTTCAATAACTACAGAGTTCCAAACCTCATCTGGCAATAACATCAGCATAAAAACTGCACATGGATAATCATAGCATGGATGTGCATGGCTGAGAAGCTGCGTGTAATCCTTAGATCGTCAACAACATTAACAAGTGTCAAATGGAGCAGTATAAAGCACCTTGCAACCGGACTCTGGAGCAGTAGAAATGTGTTCTGTTAAGTGATAAAATCACACTTCTCTATCTGGCAGACTGATGGATGAATCTGGGTTTGGCAAACTCCTGGAGAACCTGCATGACTGCATTGTGCCATCTGTAAAGTTTGGTGGAGGAGGGATAATGCCATAGGATTGTTTCTTCTTGGGTTGATCTGGGCCCCTTAGCAACAGTGAAGGGAAACCTTAGTGGTTTAGCTTATAAAGACATTTTGGACAACTCTGTGCTGCCAACTTTGTGGGAACAGTTTGGGGAAGGCCCTTTTCTATTCTGGCATGACTGTGTGCCTGTGCAGAAAGCAAGCTCCATAAAGGCGTAGTTGGAAGAGTTTAGTGTGGAAGAACTTGATCAGCCTGCACAGATCCCGACCTCAGTCCCATTCAACACCTATGGGATGAACTAGAATGGAGATTGTGAGCCAGGCCCTCTCGTCCATCATCACTGTCTCAACTCAAATATTCTACTGGATGAATGGGCAAAAATACCCACAGATACATTCCAAAATCTTATAGAAAACCTTCCCAGGAGAGCAGAAGCTGTTGTAGCTGCAAATAGAGGACTAACTCCATATCAATGCCTATGGATTTAGAATGGGGTGGCATAAAGGCTCCTGTCAGTGTAATGTGTGGGCGGCCCAGTACTTTTCTCCATATAGGAATGACAATAGCATACTTTGTCTAGCCTGTCCTGAAATGACACTTCTGAATCTCTGTATTATAAAAGATGACATTATCCCTACCATCACTTCACTTCAGCTTCTTGTTAAAGACACTCTTAATCTCAACAAAGTACGTTTATCCCTGATGATACTGTAACCACTGAAAATAGGAGAAGGGTGTTTTGTTCACTGAGATACCTTCAAAATAAATGCACAAAGGCCATCTTAATATCATAATCAGCTTTAAAATATGAGCGGTTCAGTTTGTCATCACATAAATGGAATGTCTTCTTGACTCAGCCAATATGCTGATTGTGCCTTGAGTTTCTGTAAGCCGTTTTCTATATCTCTAATACATTTTTTAAAAAAGATGAGTGTATTTAGATATTCTCATATTTTACAAAAAGAGATCATGAATGTGCTCGTTGAAGTGGATGGCTTTGAAAAACAAAGTAGAATGCGGCACATCCTCAGAAAGACCCCTTTCAAGCACTCCAGCGTGAAGACAGGGGGTATTTTCTGTAGGTGGCTAATGGACCTTAATGGTCCGCTCAGTCAGAACCTTCTTCTCACACTTCTGCAGATCTGAAGGCACTCAGAGTAAATGACAAACTGGCTGGTAGGCAGAGCTGCATGGAGTGGACTCCACTGTGCCCATCAGCATGGATCAGTTAGCAAGTCAGTCCCCACGCACACACTCCCAAGCTTTGAGAGACGTGCGATAAAATCGTCCCATCACCCATCCGAAGCTGACTCATTCAGCCAAAATTAACTATGGCTGTCAAATCAAAAATGATCTTGTCATTTTAGTATGGATGGTGGAGGAAGCGATTTCACCTTGACGACCTGTTCGAGGAATAGAGTCTTTAGGAGGCCATTGTCAGGCTGTCAGAACTTAGCCCCCCACCAAAAAAAACCCCACCACCCATCTACCCCCAGCCTGCCAGGATGAATTCATCGCAATCAGTTGATTATTCAAACTTCAGCTGTTTATTACCATTATTTCTAGACTCTTCTCAGATAATGTTTGCATGCATATGTAAGGGGAGAAGATTATTCATGTGAAATTAATCATTTAAATAAATGAGTTCACATGATCTACTCAACCACGTGCAGGATTTCTGGTTTCTTTTGAGTGTTTACTGCCTGAAACTGCGCATCAGATAATACATTTCTATTGTTTCCTGCAGCTTCCGCAGCTTAGTCATTTTCCAGAAAAGAAATATGAATAGATCAATATGAATAGATTGCATGAACAAAATTAGCTGCTATGTTTGAAAGGACAAAGAAAGAAGTGCCATATAGAGAAACGCTGGAGTCGGTCTTGTACCGTTTGACTGACAGGTTATTTGCAGACTACAGACATACTGAAACCCATGAGCATGTGGTATGACAAAGAAGGGGGACCTGAGGAATAACTGTGTTAAAAATTAAGTGGCGGTATGATAGTATTAGACACATCACTCAACTTAACTGGAGATAATATGATTAGATTGTCAGTGTAAACACCTTTAACAGCAAAATGAGCAATTATGTAAATTTTTTCCAAGACACAAAGATGCATTTTAAGATGGAACGGTTTTATAGTGTGCAGCACGGTGGTGTGGTTACCAAAGGTTTTGACATCAAGATGGACTGAAGCAGTTACCCCTGACCTCACCGAAGCATAGCTGGGTCACAGACTTGTCTGTGACCCAGCACTGTGATCCTACAGAGGATGACCTCTCCGTTCACCTCCCTCGAGGCCAACATTGGTCACATGGTGATTAGCTAACTGGATTTTAACGCGCCTCCGGGACAGAAGGGAGGGACGCAGGGAGCGTGTGATAACGTTTCGATAAAGACGCACAGAGGAATGTCTTAATCGCCTGACGTATGCTTCACACAAGATTACCAAGATGTGCTCAAAATTTTCAAACATGTTTTTCAGAATTTAACACTGGGAATTAACAGAGCTCAGGGTGTGCAGGAATGGATACTCAATCATGTGATTTATTTCTTCAAAGAGGCCAGAAACATCTTAATAAGGCACCAGTCACCTCTTGACATCTCCATCTGAGTTAGGCTCAGCTTGGTCATGTGGAGTGAAGTACACAGCCAGGTCTTTCTGGATGAAGTTTATCAAAAGCATTCAAGGCAAAATTGATTATTTTTCTGCAAATTAAAATCCAAAAATGAATATTTTCAAATAGAAAGCACAATAAATGCTGATGAATTTGTTCTTCCACTTCATATTCATTATTTCATTTTCTGCCTTTCATATTTCTATTTACTATTTTACCACTTTAACTTTAATTATTTATATAGTTTAATTATCTTATCTTTCATATCTAAGTATATTTATACCAAATAGGGCATCTGTAACACAAACCTGGTCAGGGAGGCTGCCAAGAGGCCTATAGCATCAATTTCTGATAAGTACTGGTTGTGCAGTAAATGTGACCACAACCTCCCATATGTCTCTATGTATTTGGTCTAAGGAGTAAGGTCACAAGATGAAAGACTCTTCTTATAAATAAAAATCTAGGCCCAGCTAGATTTAGCAAAAAAATACATCAGGTCTCCCAAAGACATGTGGGAAAATGTGATACGGTCTGATGAAACCAGGGATAAACTTTTTGGCCACAATTGTCAAATATATGTTTGACATAAAAACAGCATGTTGCATCACCAGAAGAACACCATACCTACGGTGAAACATGGTGGTGGCAGCATCATGCTTTGGAGATGTTTTCCTTCAGCAGGACCTGGGGCTTTAGTCAGTGCGGAGGGACCAAGAAACAGTTCCAAATACCAGTAAATTTTGGCCCAAAACCTTCAGATGTTTGCTAGAAAGCTTAAGCTATAGAGGAATTTAACCTTTCAGCATGACAGTGACCCCAGGCATACATCCAAATCAACAAAAAAATATTTTCACTGGAAGAAAACTTTGGAATGACCCAGCCAGAGCCCAGGCCTTAATCCAACTGAAAATGTGTGGGGTGATCTGAAGAGATTCCCTCACAATCTGACAGATTTGGAGCCCTTTTGCAGAGAAAAGCGGGCAACATTGCCAAGTCAAGATGAGCCATGCTGATAGACTCCTACCCAAAAAGACTGAATGCTGTTGTTTTAGGCTGTGCATACTTCTGGAACCAGCTTGATGTACATTTTTTTACTTTTTTTATTATCCCCCTAACAAATTTATTTCTTTTTCATCTGAATTGTAGGTCATATTAAAGGTGGATTTAAAAAAAATGATTTATTGTGGTCTTTTTTTTTAAACAACAAACAAACCTGATATTTCAACAGGGGTGTGTTTACTTTCTGTATCCACTGTATTATACTTGAATGCAACTTTTCCAACTCTCTTGCTAAGTAAATACAATAAGGATCAAAGGAGGCTTAAGTTTGTTCTTATGGTCTGATGTGATAGTCTTTATATAGTCCTAAATTCTCTTTTATTACAACTGTTGTTCTGTCTTGTAATCGTCTTTGGGTTTCAGAAGGGATGCATCCATAGATTGGCATGTTTTTTTTAGCCATATCTGACAATTTCAACAATTTTTAGACACTTATGACACATACATACTGTGTCACATCAAGTTATATTTTCCCCTGTGTGATAATGAAAAATACGTCTAGCAAAAGAGATAAAAATTCTATTTCTCAGTATATACTGCCACTTCACTTTCTGTGTGGCAGAGTTTGTCATATTCACCAAAATCCACAAAGCTTGTGACTTTTTGGTGACTTGTAACTTTCAGTGATTGGCACAGCATTAGACAGACTAACCTTCATTTGAATATACTGAAAGGCCTTCCCTGCTTTCTTCACATGCACTGGGTAAACGCTAGACTTCAGAAAAGTGTGTCTCCTGCAGAGTCAGTTAAAATGTGGGACGTTGTCTCAAGATGTAGGACAAGGGGATAAGGGATAAAAATACTGTGCCAGCCCCACATAAAGAGGGAGATCTGGTCACCTTACAAGTAGAGTGAAATATCTTTAAGGTCTAAGTTATAGTTGCAGCTAGGAATCAACTAAAAGGGAACTCAAGCAGGAAGTAGGAAGAAATGTCTGAGATTTAAGTGAACTTGTCCTTTAAAAAGCAAACTAGTAAAAACAACTCAAAGTCTTTCCATTATGTTCCTGTTCCGTCTTTTTGCAGTTACTGCAAAACCCCTATATAAGAATCTATTTAACCGCCAAGCCAATACCACAAATATAACATGTCCTGTTCCACTGGACACTTGAATCCCTTGCAGCACTTCAGAGGGAACTAAACCCAAAACAGTGGCAGGAATTTGTCTTAATGGCTTCTTGAAGACAGTTCCACAGCTGACACTCACATAATGCCAGTCCAAGGTCAATGGGACTTCATATACTCTGCAAAGGCTTACTTTGAAGAGTCAGCTATACATATCACTCTCTAATTATGCACTTAGTATCCCATAGAAGCAAGTGTTACAGCATGAAGGAGTACACAATGGCTGCTGCTGCTGCAGAGGGAAATACACCAAGCTATAAGCACGGCAAAGGTTCAGTCTACTGTGAGGAAATTACACTCATTAGGCTGATATTAATATCTTAATACTGCCTCAGTTACCACAAAAACATCTCCATTATGCTCTTTAACTAGACACTGGTGAGTCATTTTGAGCAAAACAAGGACACCCAGAGATCTAGCGAACAGTTGGGAAAAGTATCTAAGTGCTCTGAGTGCTCAGTTTGAGATTCATTTGCTGCTGACAACAACAAATTTCTCAACAGTTAATCTTCACGTGTACTACACATGCTAAAAGTTGCTGTCAGGGAACCACTCCAGTCCAAGTTGGAGCGTCCTGAGGGCTGGTGACAGGTGTGTGTGAATCTGACCGTGCGCATGTGTGCCAGAGTGGGGACAGAGGGAGGGAGACAACTGGTGTTGGTCTGCTGGGAGCAGATGTTGGAGATCTCTGTAAACTGTTAATAGCTGCAGGGTCTCATTACATTTAACTCTTTAAAGGCCAAACCTCCACAGGGGAGAAAACGTCTCTCACTGCCTTTCTACCAGCCGGATATATGTTTACCCTGCTGAAACTGGAAGATGCCATTCTGGGGTCAAAGAAAACAGTTTAAATGACTACTTTACCTCCTTTCTTGATATTGCCTTTGTTGAAGGTAATCACTTTAACTGCTACAAACTTACAGTGATTTTTAATTCACATATTTTATTAAGGACAATTTTATGTCTACCTTGAATTTTGAGTGCACTGCTGTCTTAATATTGTGCATCAACAGGAAATGATATTTTTAATTTGTAACACGTATCTCTGATAAACCATGATACTAAATTCTTCTGCAGTGAAGATAACAATTTAACATGAATAAACAGCAAATACCACCAACGTGCATGTAATGTGTGGGTTACCCTGTAATGCTTTAAAAAAAAAATCTACATAGCTAACTAGCATTGGGCCTCATCAATGCTGACTGTACACAGACATGTGAAAAAGAAAGTTTTCACAGGACTACACCTTTATTCCTTCCACAGGAATTAAGAGTGGAGGTAGCAGCCAGGTGCTGCTAACCAAATGCACCTTGAATAACTGGCCATCAACCAGTGTGACCGCCTTTACAATAGAAGAAGTGTTGGCTGTTTGCTGGTCTGGTGTGTGGGTTAACATAATGCCACAATCTTCTAAGGATTGGATGTCCCAGCAAATTCACCCCAAAGTCAGACCATGCAATACCAAGAGAAACTGCAAACACCCAAGAGCTACATCTCAGACTCTACAGGCCTCCATTACCAAAGTAACTATTAAAGTTCATGACAGTGCAATTAGAAAAAGACTGAACAAGTATGGCTTGTCTGGAGAGAAAGGAGAAAGTCTCTTATTTCTATAAAGAGCATTGCAGCAAGGCTCAGCTTTGCAAAGGTGCATCTGAGCAAACCACAAGACTTCTGGAATCAGGTCTTTTGGGCATATCAGGTCAAAGTAGAGAAGTTAGGCCACGATGCACACTGCTGCGTTCGGCAAAAACCAAACACAGCATATCAGTACAAACATCTTAAACTTGCTGTCAAGCATGATAGTGCCTGACAGATGAAGTTTGACCTATACTGGGGTCATGCAACAAGACAATGATCCCAAGCATACCATCAAATCTTTAACAGAATGGCCAAAAAAGAAAGGTGTCAAGTTGTTTCAATGGCCCACACAAAGTCCAAACCTCAACCGGATTACAAATGCTATGCCAGGACCTTAAGAAAGCCGTGAATAAATAAATGCCCTCAAACATCAATGAACTGAAGCAACACTGTAATGAAGAGTGGGTCAAAATGCATCCACACAGATGTGAGAGACTGATAAAATCATACAGAAAACAACTATTTCGAGTTATTGCAGCTAAGAATGGTTCTGCAAGCTGCTGATCACAGGGTGTGCTTAGTTTTCCAGTGAGAGCATAAGGTCCTGTAAAAACTCTTTCACATGACTGTAGTTCCCTTCTACTGGCTGATGACTATTTGGTGACCCCTTACCCAATTACCCAAGATAACAACCATGGAAGGCTAGAAGTGCACGCACTCCATACTAAATGTTATGAGTACGCTACCCGGTACTCAAAGAGTACTATATGTAGCCATAGTTGATAATTTGAGCGCACTTATGCACTCTAAGCAGCGAGTTTAAGTATGGAAGTATGTCCTAAGCTGACATTGGCAAACTCTCTACATCTCTACAATAGTAATGGCTTGATTGCATTTTAATAAATCATAATTGCTGAAATGATGGCAATTTTGAGGAAACAAAGCAACTCACTACTATAATTACATAATTCATCATACATGTGGGACTTAACGTTTTGTTGTGAAAACTATGCATCTAAAATTGTCCCCCCTTGCTGTCACTTTACAAATGCATTGTGAGGAATGAGAAGGACAGACAAATAAGACACAGGTCTGAATGATCCTCAAAGAATTCACATCTCTGGGCATAATTTTTAGAATTTATATGCCATTAAGTTGAAGTTTATTTTGAACCAAAACACACAGTTTGACTGTTTGGATTCCGATGGTCTTACCACACCAACTTTGTCTTTTAATTCTACAGCTCAGGGCCATTAGGGGAAAACAAAAGTAAACCAAGTCCTGCTACTTTAAGCAATGCCATTCCACAGGAGAGCCCAGTGTTTAGAGTGAATCCGATGACAAAACTGAGTACAACAGCTGTTTGCTGCACTGCGTTACTGTCAACACTGAACTATCACGCGAGCACGCATGTATCTGGGAACCATTCTGATTTCAGCACAGCAGTTTTATATTCAGCTTAGCTTGAGGCTACGTTTCTGAGTGCCGGAGGTGTCCTCCACCGTGGCGTATTTTCTGACCTTTATTTATCGTGAGAAGCTTCACCGAGCATGAGTTTCTTTCAGCACTCTGCTTCACACACTTCCACTTATAGACTTTTACACCCGGGAGCAGCGCAACACTCGCGCTGCTCTACTGATGGATACACAGCAGGGGATTAAAATGCCTTGCTAAAAGGCACTTTGATAGTAGCACAAGCAGGGCGGAACATGAGACTCCTCCATGCAGACTTTTTGGTGCTGGTGTGAAGATTCAAATCTATAAATCACAGCCCTGCTCCTCTAACCTTTAGGTGTTAACATGTTATTCCTCTCACCTTGATGCCGCCCATCCTCTGCTCTCCCTTGAACTCTTTGCCATTCTTCAGCCAGTGTATGGTTGGTACAGGGTTTCCAGCTGCAGCACAGCGGAATTTGACAGTGTTGGCTGCAGGAACAGCCAATAGCTTCTTGTCCATCCGCTCCGGCTTGAGCCAACGTGGCGCTTCTGTTGGTAAAATTCAAAGTAGTCACTGAAAATGACTGAAGCAAAATATAGGAATATCACAATGTCTGCAAGAATATTTCAACATTCCTCTTTCAACAGCATCTTTATAAGGGTTCCTAAATAAGTAAAACAGGTATTTTTTGTGTCTTAAGTCTGACTGACACAACATAAATGCACCACTTTTTAATCCAAACAGATCTGTCCATGGTTTTCCATTTGCTGAGACAATCTTAGATCATAGAACATTTGGGGAAAGACCCTCCAGGAATTTATAGTTACATGTTTTTGTAATTGCTAAAAGATGGCACAGATGGGACAACTTGCTCCTCTGCCTTTTTATAAAAAGTAGCTCATCTTGGATGAGTTATGTACCATACCAGAGCAGATGTGGTGTCACTAGAGGTCTTCCCTCATCAGACAGTACAGAGTACCTGCAGTGTTTATAGAGGTTAACACACATGCACATCATTAGGGTTCTGCGATTAATTTTTAGCTTTTTTAGGCTTTCAAGATGTTTTTCTTGTGCGAGTTTTGAGTATTTTGTTCGATATTGCAAAGGCTGCAGATGGAGTATTAGCAAACATTGTGGCTCAAAACCGTTTCATTTTGGTTGTAAAACAATCTTTTTCACTGTCAAGTCCTCCCTGCTGTCCAAAGAGATACGGTTAAGGTCAAGATGCACCTGCAGTGTAAAACACAGTTTGACGGATGTCGAAAGAATGCAAAATGGGCGCATGAAGCGTCACGGGGACCAAACAAAACTTATCATCTTCTTCCCCCAATGACAAGAAAAGCGTTCATCTGAATCGGGCAATCCTGAGATTTTGGAAACCTGTCAGGGCGATTTATTGAGTTGTATTGAGAAGACGGTGGACAAAGGGAGAGTAGCGAGTCAGAAAGGGTTATTGTTCCTGCTGTGTGGGTGTGGAAAGGGAGAGCAACGAGGCATGGCTCACTCACTCTCCTTTTAGCAGAGTGTGTGTATGTGTGTGTGTGTGAGTGTGTGAGAGAGAGCGTGCGTGTTTCCCAGGACAAAAGCTGGGGAGTTGGCTGACCGGTCATCAGATGTCTCTTTTACTTTCTAAATGCAGGAGGAGAGAGGGGAGCTAATTACCATTTCAATGGCCGTGTGTGTGTGTGTGTGTGTGTGTGTGTGTGTGTGTGTGTGCGCGCCATCAGACTCCAGTCTGACAATAGCTTAAAAGTAATTCCTACTCTCGAGTACCGTATGGGCATACTCTACCTCATCCAGGCAACTCAGGTGAGATATTCAATATGAGGTCCATCTATGAGCGTGTGTGTGTGTGTGTGTGTGTGTGTGTGTGTGTGTGTGTGTGTGTGTGTGTCTATTCATCAAAAAGCCTGGGGTGTTTTGATATTTTCATGACACATGTTTCTTTGGCTCCCGCCATCAAACACTGGCTTCAGCTCCACAGAGTAATTGCAACCAGACCGAGAGAGATATTCAGAGATTAAAGACACTTACCTATCTTCTTAGAAAGCAAACAAACAGGATGTTACTGAACTCTCCAAGAAGACTAAACTGTGTGTGTGCTAATGGAGTGCACAGCTCACCACTTGAGTTAGAGACTCCCCAGCTCGCTAAGACAAACACTCTACACATGCAACCACACACACACACGCGCGCGCGCAAAATCTGCTTCCACCTTAAAAGGGAAATATCTGTTCGAATTCATTACTTCTCTCCCTCCGTCTCTCGTCTGTCTCTGGAGCGACGCACCACACTTGCGCAGCGTGGGACAACCCTCCGAGCAGTCTGAACACATTGTTTTTTTGGCATCATAATCAGCCACACACACACACACACACGGTCAAACAGAAACGCTCACTGAGGTTTTAAACAGTCTCTCTCCCAATGTGTGGTCCTTCTCCTCCTCCTCCTCCTCCTCTCCCTGCTGCTGCTCCTGAACTCATCTGGGCCTGAACACATCTTTCTGCTGCTGCTGCTGATACTTCAGCCACAATGACGCTTTTAACCCAAAATAGCTTATGTGGATTCAACACAACCTAAAGGAGTCTCCGTGGCTTTGTCACCATAACACACAGATTGTTTTATGCGCTGACCTTTAGCTGCTAAGCGCTAACTGACGTCTTTCTTTACAAGATCAACCGTCAATCAAGAAGACTGGCTTGGGGCTTGTGAAGTCTTCTTTATCCCACTTTCTGGTAATCATGCCAACAAGTCTCCAGGCACAACATCATCTTCTGTGAACTATTGATTGAATTTGTAGATAGTAAAACAGATACTTATTCCACATAAAATTTAGCACTTCCAGAAAAGTTGGAATATTTTCCACAGTGGAACAACAAAAGTCTGTGATATGTTAAATCATGTGAACCTTTACTGAACTGACAAAAATACAAAGAAAAATTTTCAATCATTTTACTGACCAGCTTCATTAGATTCTGTAAATATACACTCATTTAGAATTTCATGGCTACACTACTCAACATAAGCTGGGAGAGAGTTTAAATAAGATTGAAAAGTGCTTAGAATATTGAAGCAACAGTGGTTTGGAACACTCCACATAAAGCAGGCTATTTGGGAGTAGGTAAGTATCATGATACAAAAGTAGAATTCATCAAAGGCTCAGTCTTTGCAAGCAAGGATGAGCCGTGGCTCACCCCTTTGTGCAAAATTTGTGAGAGAATACTTAGTCACTGCAAGACTGCAGAGAATGTAGGTCTTTCAACAGCTACAGTGCACAATACTGTGAAAAGTTTCAGAGAATTTGGAGGTATCTCATTGTGTAAAGGCCAAGGTTGGAAACCACTGCTGAATACGCGTGTGTCGAGCACTCAGGTGACACTGCCTAAGAAATATCATGCTGCTGTGATAAATATGGCCACAGGGACTCAACTCTATGCAGAAGATATCTGGACCCAAGCTCATCTTAAATAGCCAAAAAGACTGGAACTCATGCTGTGGTCAGATCATTCCACATTTCAGCTTGTTTTTGACACTGAGTTCTTCATGCCAAAGATGAAAATGACCATCCAGATTTTTGTCAGCAAAAGTTGCAAAAGCCAGCATCTGTGAGGCCACAGGATGGCTGAGTTGCATGTACTCTCTAGTGTATAGTCATATTTTAGAGACACATGTTGCCATCATGATCTCCACAGTGTAGTGGTTTACATGTTCACCTTGCGCAGGAAAGATGCCTCGTTAGAGTCCAGGTGGAGACAAGCTCATCCCACAGTGGTAGAGTTGCAACAGGGAGGGCATCTTTGCCAAATTACCAACGTGGATTCATCTGCATTCATAGGCAGCACGGTGGTTCAGTGGTTAGCACTGTTGCCTCTCAGCAAGAGGGTCCTGTGTTCAAACCCAGGCAGGGCCCTTCTGTGTGGAGTTTGCATGTTCTCTCTGTGTTTGCTCAGGTTTTCTCCAGGCACTCCGGCTTCTCCTGCCATTGAAAAACATGCTAGGGTAATGCTGCCCGTCAGCCCAGGACACTCTCACAAAAGAGATTCTTAATCTCAAGAGTTCACTTCCTGGTTAAATAAAGGTTAATAATAAATAATTTGCTGTGGTGACTCTGTGGGGAAAATACAAAGGGAGCAGCCGAAGCTTCTCTCACATACATTGGCACCAAGGTGATTGCTCTTCCTGGAATGTTCATGCTTATTTCAACAGGACAATGCCAGTGCACATTCAGCCCAAACTACAACAGCGTGGCTTCGTAGACCCAGAGTGTGTGCGCTTGACTGGCATGCTGCCAGGTGATGGATCACAATGGTAAGCATGCCTCCATCACGACTTTTGTGGAGTTTGTTTGCAGCCATGAAATTCTAAATTTGTGTATATTTGCGAAATATACTTGGCCAGTAAAATCATTGAAAGTCTTTTCTTTGCACTTTTGTCAAGTAAAAAAATATTTGCGTGAATCAACGTATCACAGATTTTTATTTTTATTGCACTGGGAAATATCTCAGCTTTTCTGGAAATGGGGGTTGTAAGTGTACAGGTGACTAGAAATTTTCTTTTTGTTGCCAAATGTGATTTGTTGGCTCCACAACCTCTTTAACAGGTTGCTTTAGGAAGCTGATGCAGACACTTTCCACCCAAAGAAAAAGTAAAAGAACTGCAGCCTTTTCCAGTTTAGAAAAAGCAGTCGATATTTTGATTTCAGCATGCTTCTGATTTACTGCGAAGCCCTACTCTGTACGCTCAGCAACACACAGGAATCCCATCCCGTGTCTAATTGGCACGATGGTATTTCCTCAGCAGAGGGGAGTGGGATTTTCTGGGAGGGAGGCAAGGAGGGGAGGGTAGAGCGGGTGGCAGAGCAGACACCCTTCAACCCCCGCAGGGAGGGAATCAGCAGCTAACCCTGCCCGGCATGGATATGCAGCCACTGTAGTGGAAACTGGTTTACTGTAACACCTCAGCACAACTCAGCAGTTATGGTGTCATGTCCACCTGTCGGATACAGAGGTTAACTGCGGAGGGGAATCTCTCCGGGAGCCTAAAAATACATGACAGTGCTCCTGTTTATTTGGTTTATGTCTGATGACAGATTTCAAAGCGTGGCTGGAGAAATCCCGGCACACAGATAGGGAGAGGTCAGTCAGAGGGTGGAGCTGCTTTCCACAAACAAAGTCTCACACCTTCAGCTTCAAGCGTTATACCACAGCTGTAATCAATCTGTGGCATTATTCTAACTCAGTGATGTGTTCTAAAGTTTTAGATTATGGGCAAAGATTTGACCAAAAAACAAAAGTGTGTGTGGGAAGATTTTAAATAACCACAAGCCTATTTTATAATAACTGCTATTACTTAAATAGCTGTTTGAGTTTACTTTCTTTTCATTTGCGATTAAAAAAAAGCACCTGTATTCAGAGGTTTCTCTCAGCACTGATAAGATGCTTTTAACTTTTGGATAAGAGGAAGAAAATGGATCGATGGATGTGTGGATGCTTGAAAGCAGAGTATCTTAAAACTGAGTAATTTGGAAAGATTTGGAAGAAAGTTAGGTCCTGGGTGAAAGAAAATAACCATTCATTTTGGGTAAGGATTTATAAGTGTTTTTCCTTTATTTTTAATATTTTCACATGAACCTCTTAGCTGAAGGACAGATATCTGGCAAATGTAGCCATGATTTTCTATAACAGTGTGTATTTTGATGCAGATCCAAATGCAGATTAAAATTTTTGAAATACCGTCTATTATTGAAATAACAAGTTTAGCGGATTGTGCAGCCTTGGCAGCGGTATACACTCAGTGCTCACTGTGTTAACAAAAAAAGACTATGATTACATTTTCTTTATTTGGCTTTACTTGGATTATGCCTTGCTGTTACAAGTGTTCCATACACATTAAAATGTACTCCCACACACCTCCGGCAGCCCTGTGTTCACTTCTTTTCTGACTTCTGGCTCTTTGTTGCAGGTCGGGGAAGCGTCAGCATGGCTACTCTATCAGCTTAGTTCGGTGCAAAAGCAATTAGTTGGAGCATGACAGTGCAGTGCTGATCGCCATGGCACAAGCCTCTCCAGCACTCAGACACTGATCTGGGGAAAAAAAGGGGGGGGGGGTCTAATTGTGTAATTGTATAATTTGCCCTCGCTGACGCCTGCGAGCACACAGGCAGATTTCATTACAGATTACACTGGGGCTCTTTGAAGGCACACTGCCCTGGAGGGCCTGCAGGGACTCAAGGCAAACAGAGTCGGAGGAATGGCGGCTGTGGAGCAGCGTAGCGTGGCCCGGCGTCCGGCTCTCTGCTCTCCTGCCAGGGTAAACAAGGAGGCTGCATAGCTCAGGAGCACAGCACAGCACAGATTAGGCTCTGTTAACATTCTTCCCCCCCGACACATACACGCTGCCCTTTCAGTTCACACAGGCTCTGTGAGTGTGTGCGCTGCTTTCCACACTGCAAAAAATGCCCACTTTATTACTCACATTCATCGTGTGAGGGCGACCCGTGGTTTTAAATCGCTTACTTTTTATTTGCCCATCTATCAGCGCAACATCTCCAGGGCACTACATTTTAAAACTTTCTCCAACTCTGGGAGTTATCAAAGGTCAGACGATACAATTCAAGATATTCAAGCCACCAGCGGAAAGCCCACTGAATTCTTGCATCACACTGATTGTTGAAGTTGGCATCATTCTAAACACATGAAATAATGTGACTGCATTCTGCACAGTCTAAAAATTATCCACAGACAGAAACACCTGTCACAGTTATTGAAATTAACTTTGTGGTGATTCCTGCTACAGCGGGCATCCCTAGGGCTGTATTTCACTACACAGATACTGAGACAGACATACACACTCATAAACCTATAATATTTAACAGGCTTGGTAGTTTTGCTGGTAATCCTTTCATGTTATAAGTTAGATAAAGATAGACGATCATACAGGTAGGGCCTTCTACCCCCTATATCTGGCGTTCTTTAGTCAGTACTCATGGGTGAGACCACACCCTTCTTCAAATTAAACCTTCACCTTATTCTCAAGTACTCTGTATGGTTTTGTGACTTTATTCTGCACCGCTCCAAAGCTACCATTCTGTTCAAAGACACATGGAAACCTCACAAATAACTGAAAACTGTCTTTGTGGCAGTTTCTGCAAATTTGTGTCTCCAGGACCATAAATTTGCCCCAAGAAGACACACATAAGCACAAGCACACAGACACACAAGGTGAAAACAATGACAGCCACATAGTCATTGGGAATATTTGTACCGTTCACAGCAGCAAAGGCAAGAAAAGAAAAGGTAATGCTAATTAATGCAGATATATGTCTCACATCTTATAGGGGGGCACCTGTTTAGTGATGCCTTTGTTCACTCTCAATATCCTAAAATGCTACATGTAACAAAAAAAAGTCTACCAACAGTATCAGTGCAACTTTGAGGAATAATAACAGTTGGAAACTTTTCTTTAATGTAGCTGGGATAATATGACCTGCTCCTTTTGTTTCCTGTTTTCTGCTCCCTCTCCTCATTATTATCCCGATTCCCTCACTGTCTCCACATCTCTACTATCATCCTCTCAGCTTGTGGATGCGGATCTTCTTCCGGCCACCGACAGGGACTCTCCGTCTGGCTGTGTGGCTTGTCACATGGCTCCTTCCTGCTACAGTCGGCTAATTAGCGTTGGCTTTGCGGACATTAGGCAGCGATAGGGGTTTAATGTTTCTGGGCTAATCCCTCTCCTTTTGGCCAGGAAATTGGAGCCTCATATGTCATGAGGTAGACTTACATCCAGAGATTAAGTCTGGCAGTCTGAGGCTATTTACTGGCATTCAGGATGTCTGCCGTAAGCTGTTACTGCTGCTGCCACTTTGGCCCATTTAGAAAAAAAACACTACAGGCTTTCACTGCTAAGTGACTCTGTGCATTCAAATGTATTCCAGTTATACACTGAAGCTGTAACTCTTTTTCAAAGTGACCGGCAGCACAAAAACTGCAACAAAAAAATTTTCTCCAAGTGTAGCTTTACAGCTTATTCTGCTCATTTTTATCCATGTGCTCTCTGAGTAGAACATAAAGCACGATTACATATTTATTTCTCCTACATCCATACGGAACAGAATTAATAGTTTAAGTGCTGACAGTGGTAGCAACAATTTCAAGAATATTAACATGGACATGCTGCATATTAACAGAAAGGCTTATGTTTAGGCCTGAATGTACTGAGAGCTATGATAACATAAATTATTATTTTTTTAACTATAAAGAACTGAATAAAAACCAGAATGTCAGTGACATAGTAGCTCATCCGGCTCACAATCCTTCACAGTTCACAGGTTATTATAATTTATGAAGCACAGAAAGAAAGAGAAAGAAGTCTATTTGACTTTCTTCTTAGTCATACCCTAGTTATTTCTGCCATAAACAAACTTAATGACAGCATTTATCTAAGATAGCAGAGGGACACACGCAAAAGCTCACTTTATGAACATTACAATCCAATATTCCTAGGAGTAGCGATTCTTGTGAAAATGTAAAAGTATCCTTAAAAACGACAAATGTGACCTTTAACTTAATCTTGAGCACATTTTGGATGAAGATACATTGGGTGATTACTGGGTGCAAGTTTTACTAAAATCTGACCAGAGGAGTAGAAGTTTTTGTGAAAATGTCTCTAAAATGGGCACGATTTTCTCTAAAATCTATCCAATACTCTAGGAGGAATAGTGATTCTTGTGAATTGTGTACAGACATGCCTCACCATAGCATTAGCTCATTGGTCCTTTGGTCAAATAAGTTAAAAACTGAGGTGATTATTTACTGTTATTTTCCCAACCACCGTCCTTACTACATATGTTTGAACCTCAGAAACTTGAACACAAAATTATTTGGGCATGACGTCTTACACAAAAACTACTATTAATGTAATTGAGAATTGTTCAGGATGTTTTATTTAAGTGATACAAGAGACCGATAAAATGGGTATGACATGCAACTCAAAGTCCTAGCTGAACTCCTAATAATGCATACTTCTTAATTCCAGACCATGAGAAAACACAAAATTAAAATTAATTAAAATTACTGTTGGTTTTGCACAGACAGTGCTGCATTTATCTTTCTATGAAATTTCTATTGCTTTTTGCACAGCACCTCCATCCTAGAGGTAACCACTTGCTGGGTTTCTCCTGGTTTTAGTAACGAAAATTTCTCTTTCTGGAGCACCAGCTCATTTTCCTACCCATCAGTGTCTCTTACCATGTAATCCCTGAAGTTGGATGACAAAAGATTGAGCGAACTGTTAATGATGACCATAGGGTACTCAGAGTCTTTTAGCAGCAGCAGCAGCTCTCACAATCACTGTCTGAATATTTCAGTCTGAGCTAAGTGTGACAACACTTGATTTGGTTGGATCTTTGTAGCAACTTTTACAAAGGAGCTTTGATTTCGGTTGGGCGTCCGCCTGTCGCTCTGTCACTGAAGTAGTTGCATATTTTGCTTCTGGCACAAATTTTGTTGAGCAGTCAAGGTGGACTGGGAGTTGGTTCACCAGTCGCCTGTTTTGCATCACTAGCATGCCTCGGCTGTTTTTCAGTTTGCAGATTCTCAGATTTTCCAGTCCCCGTTTCTGATTCTCTATTGTCTGTCTCCCTTCATTTATATCCCTTTGTCTTCTCTTTTTCGCTGTAGTTCCATCAATTCATGTCTCTCATTTTTTCGATTCCTCTCTGACTGTCTGTGCCTCACCTTCCGCTGTCTCGCTCCGTATGGTACAACAAAGGCAGCACAGTGTGGCGTCTGGCTGGTCGAGAGCTTGCCGAGAAGGGTGGAGACGCTTTCTGTCTCTCTGGAGTCATGCTAGCTGTCAGAACGGTGCATGTAAAGTGTACGCAGCCAGCAAAAGCCATCCCTCCTCCTTTGTTCACCTACACCTCAACTCCGCAGGTCTCTGAATGCCAAAACAGCTCACATCACAAAAGAGCACTGAGAGGGCCTGTTACCTGCTGGAGAACCAGTGGCTTTTGATCTGTGCAACAGTGGCACTTAGTTTTGTGCTCATGGGGAAGGTTTAACGTGTGCAAGACAGTGAGCTGTGGGTATAAGAGCCATAAAATGTCAATTACAGACAAAACTCTGTTTGTGCTGGTACAAATCTAATCACCTGCATAAATCCACTGATAGTCACACAGTGGCCCATAAAGGCAACTCGATGGGACACACTGTGACTGCTACAGACAAAATCTTTTATCAAAATGACTCGTGGAATGAGTTCAAATTATAAAATGCAGATTAACTTCTGAGGATGAAGGCAGAACACTGCAGTGTAAATAATGTGAAGAGCCCGATTATGCTCTAAAAGAGGAATGCATAAGAACAGCAAACATTTTCAATTATTAGCAAATGAACAAGTGAAGACTTTTAAAACCAGCAACCACTAAGTATACAGAGGATATAATGATATAAAAGGAAATAAAGGCTCTATAAACTTCTGTAATAACAATCAGAGAGATTATCTTTTTTCAAACTAGAACATTAATGTAGTAGTAACTCACCTGATCCAACGATCCCTCACGAATCACAGGTTATTACAATATGTGCAGTACAGAAAGAAAGTGATAGATTTCTTGTCATTTTGTGCACATTACACTCCAGAGCAATACTCAGGAGTAGCAATTCTTGTGAAAATAGAAAAGTTCTTGTAAATTGACAAATGTGATACTGACCTTACTCTTCAGCACAACTTGGCTAAAGATGCATTAGGTGGTCACTGTTTATAAGTTTGATTAAATTATGCTCAATACAATAGGAAAGGAGCAATTCTTGTGAACTGAAGCTGTACAGATGAGTGGACGGATGGTGGATGCCTCACCACGGTGAGCTTAAAAAATACTTGCTGGACTACTATCAGTATTATTGGTACTCTGCATTATCAATATGTTTAAATTGTGTTTTCATTTAATCATGTGAGGTAAACCTATAAATTGAAATCAGAATCCCTTTTAGGGATGTTCCTTTGTTCAATAACTTATAATGCATTACATTTTATGTAAACGCTTTCTTTTGTTAGACATTGAGCCCACTAAAACAGATTTCTGTAGCGGAGGAGATTTGACTTTCCTTACACAATCAATAGAGTCCAATATATCTGCCTTAATATGAAGTCACTTAAGGGTCGACACAGATATACAGCCACACCAGCTGGTCTTGCCAGGGTTTTAAGAGTGAAACAGAAGCACAGCTACTGAACTTTAATATAAATCTATATTATGCAAAGATCCAATGAATTTCCTTAACTATGTTCAGCCTGAAATCTATAACCCATTCACAGCAATGAACACTGCTATGATTTTGCAGAAATCTATGTGGTAGGTGCTACTCATTAAGCTTAACGACCCGATTCATGTTATCTTGATCAAACTTAGGTTGTTTTCTTTTTTTGATGAAAGAAATGGAAAACACATCAATGCTTAATGTTTAAGTGATAAGAATATAGAAATACATAGCAATCACATGTATTTATTTTAACAATCTTCCGTGTGTTTGTGAGCAGCAGTAGCAACAAACCACAAAGAGCTCATCTGGCTCAGCCTCAAGTCACAGGTTAGTGTAATGTGTGAAGCACAGGAAGAAAGTGATTGGCTGTTGGCTGGCTGTATTGCACAAACTAATGAGAATTAAACCCACTGCAGGCAAAGAGGTTCGCGCACAGTCATATACAGGACAACAGCCTTAGTTTTTGACTGGCCCTAACTTAGCTTAGGACATTATTAAGTCACACATAAACCTAACGTTGGCAATTTTGGATAGATGCAGCACATTCAAACACTCATTTTGTGAACATGACGATCCAGACCAATACTCTTAGGAGTAGCAATTCTTGTGAAAATAAAGTAGTGTCCATAAAACTACAAATATGACCTTGAAAGTATTTTGGTTGAAGACCCATAAGATGATCACTGTGTGCAAGTTTCACTAAAATCTGGCCAACATTCTAGGTTGAGTAGCGACTGTTGTGAAAATGGAAAAGTGCCCGAAAGTGACAAATTCGACCTTATGAACAACTTGGGTGAAGGCCCATAGGCGGTCACTGTGTGCAAATTTGATAAAAATTTTAATACTGTAGGACAAGTAAAAATACTTGAGAACTGTGGAGGGACAAGCTAAAAAACTGTCTCACCAAAATAAAGACAAGGTTACATTTCATGAGGTTACAAAGTTATCCGTTTAATCTGACCGATTAGCTTTTATAACAAAATAAGCTGCTCTAACATTTCCTGTCTAAAAACTCGACGCCCCTTATAAGTCCTTGCTGTAGGTGTCTGGGTTCGAGTCCGCCCCAGAGCATTTTCTAAATGTCATTCCCCCTCACTCTCTTTCTACTTTCTGCACTGTCCTGTCCTATGATGGCTAGACAACAAACTGCATTAGAAATATGGTTAAAGAACATAATTCACAGTTTTCATTACCTGCATCTTCTGGGTCTTCATCATAGTCTTCATCATCACCAGACGACAGAGAATCTGAAAAAAGGAAAGACAAAATAGTATTCAATTAGTTCGTTCATTCATTTAAACTATTCAATAACACAGTGTCTTTTCTCATACAACTCACTGAACTATTTACGTCTGGTACTTAATGCAACAAGAGGAATGGTGTGTGTTCACAAATGAGCCTAAATAGAGAAATGCATACTCAGATACACACTGATGCATGACTGCATATTAAAACAGTTCATTCAGAAACTCATGAATGAGCCTACAGTTCTCTGTAGCGTGGCCGCTCTCTCAGATATTACAACCCAAACATTTCCACAGACGGTACAAATGAGAGGGCCATTAGTGCTGCTGTGCCACGCTTGTATGAGAGTGTGTGCACATGTGCAGATATACATACAAAAGCAATTCTTTCCAGCTATCCTTGCGACACACACTGACCCTACCTCTTGCTAACAGTTAGCGTGCCAGTTAACGCCATATTACTTTCCAGCCATGATACGACTGTTTAGGTTTGCTGTATCGCACATTTTCACTCCGGTGTTGTAATTACTTTCGATGTGACCCCCTAAGCTTTCTGGTTCAGTTCCACGGGTCTGGTTAATGAGAGCCAGCTGTTACCTCGACAACTCAAAATGCTCCTGCAACTAGCAGGGTTTGTTTCTATTGTTGGATGCCTCGGCCGACAACTCTACTTTGCTATTGTTTGCAGCTTAGCAGCAAGGCGCCAGTTATAATCATATTACAGATTAGAAGAGAGCCATCATTGCATCAAGAAACCAACCATGTATGGTGGTCAAAAATGAACTATGCAATGGAAACTATTGTGGAAAGTAGAAATAAAACAGCGGCAGGTATGCATACACTCAGGCCATTTCATTAGGTATACCTAGTCATCTGCTCGTTAATGAAAAACCTATTCAGGAAATCACATGGTGGCATCTCAATGCATGTAGGCATTCGTAAAGGTGACCATCAGAATAGGGATGAAAAGGGAATTTAGTGATTCTGAACGTGGCATAGTTGTTGGCGTCAGCTGGGCTGTTCTCAGTATTCCAGAGACTGCTGACCTACAGGTTCTGCACAACAGTCTCTAGGGTTTATGGAGAATGGTCCGAAAAAGAGAATCTCCAGTGAGCAGCAGTTCTCTGGGCAAACATTCTTGGCTGATGTCAGAGATCAGAGGAGAATGGCCTGACAGCTTCTAAGCTGATAGGAAGGCAACAGCAACTCACACAATCACTTGTTAAAACCAAGGTATGCAGAAGAGCATCTATGAACCCACAATATGTCAAGCCTTGAAGCAGATGGGCTACAGGAGCAAAAGACCACACGGGGTTCCACTCCTGTCAGCCAAGAGCAGGAAGTTTAGGCTACAATTTGCACTGGCTCACCAATATTGGACAATAGAAAACTGGAGAAACACTGCTTGGTCTGATGAGTCCTCATTTCTCCTGTGACGTCTTGACGGTAGGGTCAGAATTTGGTGTAAACAGCACGAAAGGATGGATTCATCCTGCCTGGTATTAATGGTTCAGGCTGGTGGTGGTGGTCTAATGGTGTGGGGGATATTTTCTTGGCACATTTTTGGCCCCTTAGCACCAATTTAGCATATTTTAAACACCACAGCTGAGCAGAGCATTTGTTGCTGACCATGTCCATCCTTTTATCCCCACAATGTACCCATCTTCTGACGGCTGATTACAGCAAGCTAACGCACCATGTCACAAAGCTCAAATCATCTCAAATTTTTTTCCTGGACATGATGAGTTCACTGTACTCAAATGGCCAGTAGAAGACCTTTGGGATGTGGTGGTACAGGAGATTCGTATCATGGATGTGTGGCTGATAAGTGTGCAGTCATTGCGTGATGCCATCATGCCAACATGGACCAAAATCTGTGAAGAATATTTCCAGCCACTTGTTGAATCTATGCCATGAAGAATTTAAGGAAGTTCTGAAGGGAAAAAGGGTCCAGGTGTATCTAATGAAGTACCCATTGAGTGCATTTTAGGCTTCAGGCTCAATAAATGGAAAGGATTAGTTTTGCTTTAGCTAAACTTGCATAGACGTGCAACCATAGACGGCACATATCAGCTGGAGATGACCTTTTTGACAGTTTCCATCTTGATGTTTGGTGAAACCAGGCGTCATGAGAATGATGATTCTGACTGAAAATTGGATGGCTATGCCTTGCTTATTGTCAATTTTGCTATAAATAGGACCATCATGTGTTTTAAAAATGATGAAATCATGCTGTATGAAATAATACTTGAACCAAGCGATTAAGACCATAAACCGATAAGGGAAATGTTCACCAAGATCATAATGAAGTGAGCAGGAGGGTCCTTTTCTTATGGTCTTCTGTACAGAGTCACCGCTGCTGGCCATGAGAAAGAATCCAGGTTCAAGCCACTTCCATCTTTTATATACAGAGTATGGGTGCAACTGGTCTTATTTCCAACCTGGTGCTTTCTGAATGCAACAACTTTAGCTGTCAACTAACACGCTATTGTATGAAAAACCGTGGAAAACTGTAAAAGGCTCATGAAAACAAGGAATACTGCAGTAACAGACGTTTACTGGCCTCTTAGAAAAACAATAAAAAGTGCTCTTAGTATAAAGTTTCCATCTGCTAAAACTGCTCTACGCCCAGGTATGTACAAATAATTTCACTATATTTTTGTCACTAGCCAATTCACTTACTCCTTTTCACCCACTTCAGTTTACACATAACTTCTTTCATCTCCTCACTGCTTCTCACTTCTTACATGTGTACCATGTGATTTGGCCACTTTGTGCTGTCTGGAAGTTGTCCAAGCACTAAATCTGATACCGCTCCTAAATATCTGACACCTTGCTCAAATATTTGAGGAAAAACACAATAGTCCATGTGTGTTTTAGATAAAGCGGAGCCTCTGTGTTTAAAGTAGAGGGAGGAGAACGGGCGGTGCAAGGGGGGAGAACAGGATATTGCAACGCATACTGTAAGAAGTCTGACTTCTTGAGTAATTTAAACATGCACTGATCGCTACAATGATATGAAATGTCTGACATTAGTAAGAACAGAATTGGCAGCCTGTGTGGCGCTAACACCTGAGACGCGTTGAGCGGAAGGAAGGAGGTAGAAGCGAGATCAGTTATCTCACTTTGTTTAACTTGTTTAAAGAAAATAAAACCTTAGATTTTAGAGCAGAATACGACTTTCTTTCTTCAAATCAGTGATGTAGCGAGCGTTTCTGCACGCATCCTGGTGTGCAGTTTGAAGCTGAAGCCTAGATCTGGGAAGAGAACCTGTCCACCTCTGATCACTCCTCAAAATGGCTATTTTTTTCCTTGGCTTTTAGCCAAACACATGCATCCATCTGTGAGAGAGAGAGAGAGAGTGTGAGTGAGTGAGTGAGTGAGTGAGTGAGTGTGAGTGTGTGTGTGTGTGTGAGTGAGTGAGTGAGAAGGTGGGGTGGGTGAGCCGAGAGAGTGAACTCTCTCATTTCTTGCCACCCCATCTGTTTCCAATGATGAAATGTTTGGAGCTAATTGCTTTCTAATTAGTTGTCAATAACAGGCTCAGCTGGTGTCCGTGAGTTTTACGGTAAATGCTGCTCTCTCACTACTGACCCCCCCCTGCAACCCAAACTCCCCGTCCTCCCCCCACCTTGCATTCCTATTAGAGCTCTGCTTGCATCACACACTTGTTTAAAATGTTACTCACCCCCTCGCAGGATAATGAATTTCACCTTTGACTGTGCATCAGGAAGGGGGGGAATCTGTGTGAAGCTTGGCTGGGTGTTAGCCGGTGAAAGCCTGTGCCGGTATGCTAGATGTGTGTTTGTGTCTGTGTGAGTGTGCGAGCGTGTGTGTGTGTGTGTGTAAGAGAGAGCGTGTGCAGCTTGGCAGGCAGATGACATGGAGTTGAAACTGAGCAGGAGTAGCAAATAATAGAAATTTCCTTCTGAGCTAAGTTTTCAGTGTTTTTCTATAAACAGCTGTCATGCTGAGACACCACTACTGTAATTGTTGGAGTATGTTTATTGATAGAAAATACTTTGAGTCTCGGTTTGTCTGTCAGACAGGGAGAAAAACTGAGACAGGTTGGTTTTTAGAGCGCTCTGCGGGGTGCAGCCGAAGTGCCTGTTCCTACCAGAGCTCTGCTAGTGACTGATCCTATTTAAAGGGCAGTGAACCCATTCACGTAGCTTTCTTCCACGTTTGCATGGAAATATGTCTATACGGTTAGTTCCATAAGTTTTGGGACAATCGCATTTTGGCTCTTTTTTTGGTACCACAGTGGGTTTTAAATCAAACTGTCAAGATGCGATTGAAGTGCGGACTTTCAGCTTTAATTCAAGGGGTTTAATAAAAAAAAAATTATACATAGGCCTCCATTTTCAGAGGCTCAAAAGCAATGGGAACAACTGGCATAATTTTAAATATAAGGACTGAGTTCAGTTCTTGGATGAAAATCCTTCGCAATCCCTGACTGCCTGAAGTCTAGAACCCATGGACATCACCAAATGCTGTGCTGCTTCTATTGAGATGCTCTGCCGGGTCTTTACTGCAGCTAGTTGCTGCTTGTTCTTTGGTCTCTGCCATGAGATTTGCTTAGGTTGTTTTAGCAGTACGTTTTGGGTCATTACCCATTTGCACACTGAAGCCTGACTAATCAATCTTGCAGCATTTGGCTGAATCTGAGCAGAGTATAATTATGTACACTTCAGTATCTATCCTGCTACTTCCAGTCACATCATCAATAAACACTACTGACCTGGTTCCACTTGCAGCCATATGTGCCAAAACCATAACATTGGCTCCACCACGTTTGACAGATGTGGTGTGCTTTGGCTCATGAGTTGTTCCTTTCCTTCTCCATACGTTTTGTTTTCTTCCCATCATTCTGTTATTAGTTCAGTTCAGTTTTATCTGTCCAAAATTTTTTCTCCCAGATTCGGGCAGGTGCTGTTATGTGTTTTCGGGGAAAAATCTAATCTAATCTTGAGTGTAGCCAGTGGTTTACATCTTGTTTTACACCCTCCGTTTTATAGTCATGAAGGTTTCTCTTGATTGGAGGCTCTGGCAATGACAAACCTACCTCCTTGAGTGTTCTCTAACTTGCTAGATGTTTTGAAGGGTTTTTTTTTAACCAAAAAAAAAAAAAATTCTCTTATCCACTTAAGTGTTCTTTCATGATCTTCCAGGCCTTTTGGTGCTGCTGGCCTGGCCAGTGAGCTCCTTCTTTTTAAGAACATTCTGGAGTGTTGCTTTGGCTACTCTACAAGTTTTTGCTGTCTTTTTTTTGGTTTTTCAGCCTAATAATAGCCTCCATCACTTGCACTGACATCTCTTTGGAACTCATATTGAGAGTGTCAGTGAACTGCTACTCAATGCAAGTGCAACACTTGGAATTAACTCTAGATCTGCTTAGTTTGTCACTGACTAATGAAAGAACAGGCCTCATCTGTATGTGAAACTGCTTGTCAGTCAACTGTCCCATTACTCTTGAGCATCTGAAAATGGGGACTCTATAAAAAAAGGCTGTAGATCCTAAATTGTTAATAGAATTCTTTTGTCAAACCCCTTGAATTATCTTTTCTGGATGCTACTGGGACTTGTGCTTTAAATTCACCCCATGCTCTTACCTGTCACCCTGAGGGTGTAGTTGCTGAGCAGGAGCTTGCTGTGGGCGAGCCAGCATGAGTAGACCCCAGAGTCCTCGTACGACACATTGATGATGCGCAAGGTCCTCTGGCCCAGTTGCGTGCGGTTGCTAGACACGAGTCCAGCGCCGTCTTTGGACCACATGATGGGCTCCGAGGGGTCTTCCTCATCACATGACATTTCCAGGGTGTCTCCAATGCCCAGGACATAGTCCTCCAGGAAGGCTGTCTCACTGGACACAGGGTCTGCGTACAAAAAAGAAAAAAAACAAAAAAACAGTGGTTTATGTCTAAAGAAGTTTTCAACCTATAAAATCAACCCATTTTACTTATAGGTATAAAGCAGCAGAAATCTAATAAATGTGTTTTTCACCAACAGTGTCTTCCTTTTTCCACAGTGTACTTAAGAGGCAAACTTAGTCACTGAGTTTTCTCAGTATAAGAAAGACCCCCCCACCCACCCAGTCTAAAACAAAGAGGCAGTGATGCAGAGTTACCCGCCGACCCTCTGGCGAGCTATCAGCTAATCTGCCTCTGGAAGTCAGAAAACTGCAACGTTTTGTTTTTTTATTTTTTTCCCCCCAGGCACGAAGAAGACGACAGATCTGGGCTGCGTGGAAATGAGCCCCCTTCTCCCCGCCTCCTCCCCAACCATCCCCTGTCAAACACCAGCTCATTTACTCCAGGAGCTCAGTGTGCCAGCTTGGTTAGAGCCAGGGAAAAATCAACATGTTTACTAGCTTCACTAAAGATGCCAGCCTCCACTGAGGATGGCGGAGAGATGGAGGGACACGTCTGGATAAATAAACACTGGCTCCCCTTGTGTCTCCTGTCTTTTCATCAGAGGTGTCTTCTCATTAAGGACTAAATTACACATCATTGCCATCACGGAGAGACAAGAAAGATGGCCTTACGCACGCTCTATTTAAGTGAGCATACGCAAACACAGTTGAAACACTTTACAAGCACACAGATACATACATGCTTTCACATATGCACAAATGCAGCCTTTGTGAAAGTCTTCAAATGAGCTGCTTGGGCAACAAAGTACACAACACACACTTGTTTCCTCACACGAATGCACACCCAACCACCCATGGGAAACACTGAATGAGGTGTATTAAGAGTGTGATTTATGGTGGCGAATACACCCACTGTTGACCTGCTAAAAGGGCAATGATGTTACTGAGGCTCGCTGACGAGTAGCGATCGTGAACGCAGCCCTCTCAAAGACAGCCACAAACGGAGATTAGTAAATTGGAGATGAGAGGCAAGGTTGAAATCAAGAGTGGCCCAGCTAAGACAATCTTCAGGGGGAATACAAAATAGGTGTTTTAAATTATAGATGAGATCTTTCAGCATGAGGCAGGCTGCCAGAGCGGACAGACGCACCCTCACACATGGACAAGTGTACTGTTTATGCGGGTGAATAAGCAGATGATGCTGCCAGAGACACTCTGAAATGTGTCTGTATGCTGGTATATCAACCGTCACCCAAAACAGAAGTACTGAAATCTGAAAGTAATAAAACCACAAGAGAAGTCCTCCGTGATAAAAAAAAAAAAAAAAAAAATAAATAGTTGTG
>VUQH01090368.1:0-26727 GCA_015106775.1 Etroplus canarensis | reverse complement strand
ACCTTCAGTTTCCAGCTTCAAAGTCATCATTCTGTCTGACACTCTCTTCACCTCCAGAACACTCTTCACATACTCTTCCTTCAAGATGACCCCTACTCCATTTCTCTTCCTACCTACACCATAGTAGAACAGTTTGAATCCACCTCCGATGTTCCTAGCCTTGCTTCCCCTCCAACTGGTTTCTTGCACACACAATATATCTACCTTTCTTCTCTCCATCATATCAGCCAGCTCTCTCCCTTTACCAGTCATAGTGCCTACATTTAAAGTCCCTACTCTCACCTCCACCCTCCTACCTTTCCTTCTCTCTCTCTGCCTCCTAACACGCTTTCCCCCTCTCCCCCTCCTTGGTCTTCGGCCAACAGTAGCATAGTTTCCACCGTCACCCTGTTGGCTAACGGCACCAGAGGCCGCAACCGATCCGGTATGGAAGTCGTGTTATGAATCCGCATATTTGATTTGGCAAAGTTTTTACACCGGATGCCCTTCCTGACGCAACCCTCACCACTTACCCGGGCTTGGGACCGGCTTGGGAACTGGCTTGTGGGCCCCTGTGGCTGGTTTACCACGTCCCAAAGGTGCTTTATTGGGTTGAAATCTCATTATGCTTGAGACTATTTGAGTACAGTGAACTCACTGTCATATTCAAGAAACCAGTTTGAGAGGAGCTGAGCTTTGTGGCATGGTCAGCAGCAATACTCAGGCAGGCTGTGAGGTTTACACTTAGGGTTCCACAATGCACCAAAAAAAAAAATTCCCAACATTACACCACCAACAACCTGAACTGTTGATAGAAGGCAGGATATATAAGAATTGGAATACTTTATTAATACCAAGGGGGGATATTGTACAATTGGATCCATGCTTTCATGTTGTTTATGCCAAATTCTAACCCCGCCAGTCAAACATTTCAGCAGAAATCTAGTCTCATCAGACCAGAAAGTGTTGCTCTAAACTCAGGCGACTGTGGCTCAAAAGGTAGAGCAAGTTGTCTTTCAACAGGAAGGTAGGCGGTTTGATCCCTGCTTTCTTTAGTCTACATGCAAAAGCGTCCTTGGGCAAGACACTCAACCCTAAATTGCTTGTGATGAATCCATTGGAGTGTGAATGTATGCATGAGAGTTTAATGTGCTTAAAGGCATAGAATAAAGCCTTGCGTGAATTAGGCTTGTATTTAAAAAGTGCTTTGAGTGCTCAGTTAGAGTAGAAAAGTGCTATACAAGTACCAGTCCATTTACCAGTCTTCCTTTGTCCAATTTTGATGAGCCTGTGTGAATTGTAGCCTCAGTTTCCTCTTCTTAGCTGACAAAAGTAACACTAGGTGAGGTCTTCTGCCTATCTGCTTCAATGTTCAATATGTAGTGTTTTCAGAGATGCTCTTCTGCATACCTTGGTTATAACAAGTGGTTATTTGAATCAACGTGACCTTCCTATCAATTCAAAGCAGTCTAGTCATTTTTCTCTGACTTCTGGTGGTAACAAGACATTTTTGCCCAGAGAACTGCTGCTCACTCAATATTTTCTCTTTTCCAGACCATTCTCTATAAACCCTACTGCTGCATCTGAGACCACAACGCTCTGTGTGTGTGTGGGTTGGGGGGGGCTGGCTGGCAGGCTGACTGGCTTGTAACATTTACCCCAAAAGATTTTGTGATTGCATAAACTCTCATAATTGTTTGTTTTTCTTTGATGCATCTATTCATCAGGTTTCTCAAAATAAAAGTTTTTCCATTCTAGGTAGCAGACCAACTTGTGTCACTTTCAGCTCAGTTATAGCACTAGTGAATGTGTGGGCCATGGGTGGCACAAATAGAATGCACCTGACATTTGACCCATACAGTGTTGACATGTGGCTGAGCTGATACATTCAGGGCTGTCAATTAAGACCAAATGTAGTCTAAAGTTAAATGCAAATAAGGGCCACTTCCTCCAAAGTGTGCATACAAACTGCCCTTTGCTTGCCTGATTAAGTGTTACTGTCTTGGGCAGTGGCAGCAGCATTAAGTGGAGTAAAAAGCACAAAATTTCCCTTTAACATACAGCGGTGTAGAATTCTGTAGCAGGCCTATCTAGCAGGCTCAATTATACAAGCTTGCCAAATTTATCTTTTGGAACTTTGTCATTTTTCCTTACAGAATCTCCAATCTTCTAATCTCCACAATTAGATCTAAATAACAGTGAGCAGTGGGTTCTTTTGTGGCCGTCTGAGCCCCTTTGTATAAAGTAGTTTGTTTGGCTGGATCATAAATCTGTTTACAGCCTTCCGCAGATCTCTGCTTTGACACAACCCTGTCTAGTCCTCATGGACCCTGAAACTAAAATCATCTGCTTCCAGCTGTTCACTCTAACCCTTCACCACAGCAAATCATCAGCCTCCATCTCACCCTATCCCTTGCATCCTCTTCTGTCACAGAAACCCTCTGCTTGTCCTCCGCTACACCCATAAACCTTCTGTGGTCTTCCTGTTTTCCTTTTGCCTGGCAGCTCCATATTCAGCATCCTGTGCTCAGTATGTACACTATCCTTCCTCTGCACATGCCTGAACCATTTCAACCTTGCCTCTTTTTCTCCAAACCACTCAACCTGAGCAGCCCCTCTGATGCACTCATTTGTGTCCATCTGGTCACCCCCAGCCTCTTCACCTCTGCTAATTCCAGCTCCACCTTTTGTTCGTGATGACATTTGCAAACCATACATCATAGCAGGGCTCACCGTCTTGTAAACCTTCCCTTTCACTGTTGCCATTCACCTGCTGACACTCATCTCCACCCTGCCTCTCCACCTCTCCAGTGCATCCTCCATTGCTTTGTGTAGTTGACTCCAGATATTTAAACTCATCCACTTTCACTACCTCTGTTCCTTTCACCGTCACCATTCCACCTGTCTCACTCTTATTCACACACACACACACACACACACACACACACACACACACACACACACACGCATACAAATTATTTGATTCCAACTGATTTCTCTCCAGCATAAACAAGACCACCTTGCTTCATCACTGTATTGTCTGTAGACTGGTTAGAAAATTTAAATGAATCCTTTAATTTGAATCTGAAACAAAATGTGGAAAACTTGATCAAATTTAGAAACCTTTACTATAATTACAGTGTTATGAAATAAAAACTAAAGCCAGTCTATCAAGAGGTTGAAAAGCCAAGCGAATTCCAGTTGCAAGTCCTTCAGGATTTAATTTCAAAACTTTTAGATTCACGGACCAGCCAACAAACTTGTTTTAAAGAATGTTACTTTAATAAAATAGATCTTACATTAGCTGGTCGTACAAATGTCCAGTTTAAAAACTCAAAAGCTAAAACATTAAAAGAAAAATCAAAAGATAATTTAAAACCTCCACAGACCTTTGTTAAAGTAATTAAATATGTCTTTCAATTAAAAAACTGCTAAATTGCATCTCTCAACCTGGTATAGCTGCTCAACTGAGACTGCATAGGGGTAACATTAATGTGCAAGTCTGCTGTGATTGGAGTGAGTGCAGCAGAGAAGGAGATGCTCAGACAATATTGTGTAGCAGAGCGATGGCCAGAGCGACAAGGGTCAGAGAGGAGGAACAGACAGATGCAGATGATCCAGACTCTGTGAAGGGTTCCGTGTTTCTGAGCATCCAGTCCTTCTCTTCATGAAGCCCTTGACTGTCCAGCTCTGGGCCCAGAAATTTCCGGATCGTCTCATAGTATTTATTCAGCCACTGAAGCTGGGGAGAGAAAACCACTTTTAATGAAACTCAAATGTGTGTAGTAGAAATGAATTATTTTGTTTGGTTTGAGTTGGAACTCTTGTTCCACGACAAGCCAAATTCAGCATCAAGTCATTGTCCCAATAAAGCCATGGCATAACAAATCAAAATTTCACTTTTCTTTTATTGTAAAGTATGTGTACAAGGTGAAAATGCTCTCATGTGATCCATTCCTTTCAACAATGTCTCTCAGTCTATTGTTATTGTAAAGAAAAGTGTTGGCATGGCTCTTTAGCTTAATCACTTAACTTTGGTATGGAAGACAACAGGAAAAGTCATTTCAAGCAAGACTCTAAGAGTTATGATGACAGACTTCTGGCTTTAATGAAATTGCGTTTTCACAACCACTTGAATGACGTGACCCATTCTTAAAATGTTGCAACATAATGCTTCCTGGTGCAAAATACAGTGGAAAACTAAGAGCAGTTCTCTGAAAAATGTTGCAATTTTTAACACCCCAGTCTAAAAGGCTCACCACTTGGGCCCTTTCCCCACACTCTTAAAGAGTCTACATCCCACTGCTAGCAACCAAGCACAAGTGTGCTAAATACTAGCATGACAACATATCTATACACTTGCTGGCAAGTGATACACCTTGCTAGTAATGGGTTGGACCCCCTTTTGTTTTCAGAATTGCTAAATTTATGTCACAGAATTTGTGGTATAAATTCAGCAGGTTGCACATGCATAATGTGAATCTTCTGTTATACCACATTCCAAAGGTGGTCCAGTGGACTGAGATCTGTGACTGGAGGCCATTTGAATACAGTGAACTGGTCATATTAAAAAAGACAGTGATGATTTTAGCTTTGTAATTTGGTACATTATGCCACTGGAAGCAGCCATCTGAAGATACCCATGGAGGGATGGGTGTGGACATTGTCAGCAACAATACTCAAATATAGCTTTTAGACAATGCTCAGTTGGTACTAAAGGGGCTAAAATGTGTGAAAAAAATATCCCCCACAGCATTACACCACCATTAATCTGAACCGCTGATACAAGGCAGGATGGATCCTATCATCTGAATGTTGCAGCAGAAATCGAGACTCAGACCAGGTAATGTTTTTCCCAATCTATTATTGTCCGGTTTTGGTGAACTTGTGCAAGTTGTGGCTTCAGTTTTCTGTTCTTAGCTGACTGGAGGGTGCCCAGTGTGGTCTTCTGCTGCTCTAGCCTCATCTGCTTCAAGGTTGTGCACTTAAAAGCTCTTCTGCTTGTTTTAATAAACATTTGAAAGCTGCATGTGGTGTTCTGTGTTGTGCTTTTGGGCCCATGCTTTGTATTAATCTGACAGTTTAGAACCTTCCCCGTATCTCTGCTTTGACACAACCCTGTCTAGTCCTCATGGACCCTGAAACTAGGGTCCTCTTGTTCCAGCGGCTAACTTTAACCCTTCACCACAGCAAATCATCAGCCTCCATCTCACCCTATCCCTTGCACCCTTTTCTGTCACACCAACCCTCTGCTTGTCCTCCTCTACATCCATAAACCTTCTGTGGTCTTCCCATTTTCCTTTTGCCTGGCAGCTCCATATTCAGCATTCTTTGCCCAGTATGTACACCATCCCTCCTCTGCACATGCCTGAACCATTTCAACCTTGCCTCTTTTTCTCCAAACCACTCAACCTGAGCAGCCCCTCTGATGCACTCATTTGTGTCCATCCTGGTCACTCCCATCCTCTTCACCTCTGCTAATTCCAGCTCCACCTTTTGTCGTTTTGTCAGTGATGACATCTGCAAACCATACGTCATAGCAGGGCTCACTGTCTTGTAAACCTTCCCTTTCACTGTTGCCATTCACCCGCTGACACTCATCTCCACCCTGCCTCTCCACCTCTCCAGTGCATCTTCCATTGCTTTGGGTAGTTGACTCCAGAGATTTAAACTCATCCACTTTCACTACCTCTGTTCCTTTCATCTTCACCATTCCACCTGTTTAAACTCTAACAAGTTGTGTTGACCATGTTTATATGCCTAAATGCATTGAGTTTCTGCAGTGATAGGCCAATTAGAATTTGTGCTAATGAAATGTTTAACCAGTATGCTGAATAAAGAGGCCAGTGAGTGTAAGTTAATCTTGCCATCTATCTACATACACACAGCAATCTGTGAGAAACTGTGTCTATGTGGAGCAATTTCAGAATATTGTTCCTCAAGGCAAAATTGTAGAGACTTTGAATACTCCATCATCTACAGTGCAAAATATCAAGAGATTCAGAGAATCTGGAGAAGGGAGATAGCCCAAAAACAATATTGGATGCTGGTGATCTTCAGGCCCTCAAGGCAGCACAGTGTAGTAAACAGGCATGATTCTGTAATGGAAATCACTGCATGAGCTCAGGAACACTTCCAGAAATCCTTGTCTGTAAACAGAGTTTGCTGTGCCATCCACCAATGCAGGTTAAAGCTTTATCATGCAACAAAGGAGCCATGTGTGACCATGATCCCTAAACCCTGTTGTCTTTTCTGGGTCAGTGCACATTTCAAATGGACTGAGGCAAAGCAGAAAACTGTTCTGCAGTAGACAAATAAAAATGTGAAATTCTTTTTGGAAATCATTGATACCAGGTCTTCCAGACTAAAAAGGAGAGGGACCATCTGTCTTGTCATCAGCACTCTGTTCAAAAGCCTGCATCGCTGTTGGTATGGGGACACACTAGTGTCTGTGGAAGCAGCAACTTGCACAGAAAGGCACCATCAGTGCTAAAAGGTATACTGAAGATTTCATCCCCTCCAGATGATGTCTTTTTTGGGAAAGACCTTGCATATCTTGGGAAGATGCTAAACCAAATACTGCAGCTATTACAATAGCATGGCTTGTTGTAGAAGAGTCTGACCTGTCTGCTGTCCAGACCTTTCACCAATAAAAAAACATTTGGCAAAAAGATGACCCAGGAGTGTTGAGCAACTGGAGTCCTATATCAGACAAGAATGGGACAACATTCCTCTCCTTTAGTTCCCAGACTGTTTAAAGAAGAGGGGATGCTACACTGTGGTAAACATGAGCCTGTCCCAAATTTTGATGTGTTGCTCCCATCAAATTTATAAAGAGCTAATATTTGATGAGCTCAAAGCAAAATATCATACTTTCAGCATTTGATGTTTTCTATATTCTTTTGTGAATAAAATACTGGTTTAAGATTTGTGAATTATTGCATTGTTCTTTATTTATATTTTATGCAGTGTCCTAACCTTTTTAGAATTGAGGTTGTATATATTGAGAAGTTCTTGCCTGGACCAAATGGGATCAACTATGTTAAAGCCTCACAATGCTCATATTTAAATTATCGAGAGAGTTTATGCAGTTTAACATGATCCTAAATAGAACATGAAACTTAATGTGTATTACTCTAGTTTTCCATCTACAGTGTATTGTACATAGTATGCAACTGAAAGTAAAATTTTATTTGTGGATGTAAAAGGTCAACTAGGGACAAGGCTTGTAAATTAACATTAGCTATGAACTCTCTGAAACACATAAGGACAAACACATTTTAAAATGTGGAAAATACACTAAAATTAAAATAGGCTTTAACATGAACTCGACACAAATAACAGCTGTTTCTCTTAAAGATAATATCTTCCATTTTCCTCTTAAGAGCCAAAACACAGAAGTTGATTTCACATGTGGTTTTGTTTTCTTTAAAAGACAGTTTTGATCACTGAGTCGCAGCGAAACTGCAGCTTAAAGTGTAACAGGGGATTTTAAGAGGAAACAAGCAATCATATTGCAGGTAAAAAAAAAATTATATACGCACATGGTTGATGTCACACTTGTGTATACCCAGAGGTATTTACAAATTAAGACAGGAAATTGATCTCCGCTTTGGGGTTGTAAACTCACGCAGCAGCTTTGCTAGACATTTATTTTTTATGCTACTGGGTCAGTACAGTTTTGTGCCTCATTTTAAAGGACAGGATCTTTTTTTTCTTCAAAATGAATATGCACTGATATACAATTTCCTACCTGTTCTGAACTGAGTAGTGATGTGTCAATCAGCTTTCTGTCATATGGAACCAGTGATACCGTGTCAAAGGTCAGGAAGTTATTTCCATACTATAGAACAAAAGCATATTCACAAGTACATCCTGACATTACTTCAAAATGCATTAAAGACAATATTGACATGATTCTAGAGCTTCAATAAAGCATTGTTTACTTTTTACCTTTGTTTGAAGTGGTACGGTCACAGCAACATCTTCAATCCTGATCCCAAAGTCATTCTCCTTATAATATCCAGGTTCTATGAGGAAAAACAATCAATTTGGCATTATTCAGGATTAGCACACATTTCAGGCATAAAGTTAAAGTTAATTCCCCTAAAATGGGGGGTTAAAAGAAAAACATTCACCCTGTGTTAACAGTAGTGGATGTGGATTTATTTATAAAGAACAAGAGGTTTTACCAATAGATGTGAACATGCCAGCTCTGAAAGGGATGTTGTTGCTCTGAAAGCCAACAGGCCCTGGGAAAATATTAATACACTATTAAAGTACAGCTCAAGTTCAGAAGTTTGGAGAAAAAGTCAGAGAGGCTGAGATGGTTTGGACATATTCAGAGGAGGGATAGTGGATATATTGGACAAAGGATGTTGAAGATGGAGCTTCCAGGCAGGAGGAGAAGAGGAAGACCACAGAGAAGGTTCATAGATGCATTGAGGGAGGATATGCAAAGGGATGGTGTGAGGGAAGAGAATTGAAAGGGTAGGGTGAGATGGAGGCAAATAATCCGCTGTGGCGACCCCTAACAGGAGCAGCCGAAAGAAGAAGACACTATTATAGTACAAGTTATATCAAAAAACAAATCAAAATCGTAAGCTTGAAAATACAAGCTCATGACTTTCTGTACAACCTACACATTTTAAATTTATTATTTTCACTCCAAAAATAGAGATCACAAAACCTTAAGGTTAGTTTCATAATTAAATGGCCCAAAGTATTAAAGAGGACCTATCACACTTCTGATTATTTTTTGTATGTGTATATTTAAACTTTCAGCATTCAATTAAATATGTCTGCATATATAAACAAGCAATCCCTGTGATCCAAAAGCTCAGGCTTCAGGCTGCTCTAAAGGCTCAGTTTTAGTTTTTCCACCAACTCTTTCATCTGTACAATGTTAAAATGGGAAGATATTCTTAATGTGATCATTTCAGGCATTTAAAATGAAATGATGAAACTTCAATTAATTTGACAAGTACCTGACCTGGTAGAGGCTCAACACAGAAAACTGAAGTGGATTCCTTTTGATCTCCTTTTTGTGTCATATTGCATTGAGACTTCAATGAGCCAAAAGCTCAGGCAAACTGCTGTAAATGCTCAGTTTGAGACTTGTCTCTGCATGAATTCATAGATCCCTTTTGCAAGGGTAAGCCATACAGATAAAAGAATGAAAGTGACATTATCCTTAAAGGGAGACCTAAAACAGCCAATTTCACATAGTGGATGAACTGACAGCCTGCGTAAAATAAATAAGGTTTATTTTTGGCACAGTAATGCAGTGGTTAGCTCTGTCCCCTCATAGCAAGAAAGTCCAGGGTTCAAATCCACTGACTTACTGGGGGCCCTTCTGTGTACTGCTTGCATGTTCTCCCTTTGCCTGCATGGGTTCTCCCTAGGCACTCCAGCTTCCTCCCACAGTCCAAAAGCATGCTTATTGGTTAACTGATGAGTCTAAATTGGCTGTGAATATGGACTCGAGCCTAAATGGTTGTCTGCCTCTGTGTTAGCCCTGCAGTATACTGGCAACTTATCAGTGGTGTCCCCTGCCTCTCGCCTTTGACAGCTGGAATAGGCTGCTGCACCCCTACAACCCTGTACTTGATAAGCATAAGAAAATGGATGGATTATTTTGAACTGTGAATCATGGAAAACTGCTCTTGTGGAGTCCAAGAATAAAAATGATCGTAGATAATACCCTTTAATGAAAACCACAACCATACTGACACAGTAGCTCATCCAGCTCACAATTCACAGGTTGTTGTAATGCGTGTAGTGCAAAAAGAAAGTGATAACTTTTTTGTGACTGCTTGGCTGTATTGCACAAAGCAATGAGAATTCTCACCCACTGAGAATTTAAGGAGGCTCACAAACAGTCATATCAAGGATAAATTAATCTTGCTCATCAAATGAAAATGTTTTAGTTCAAGAGTATTCTGACAGTGGTAACCACTGCCATAAAAAGCATAAAAATATGTGAATGCATTGGCTTGTCATAGCGTGGACCATATTACTGATGTCAGCATAATGGTGACAGGAAGGCATAAGTCACACCATCCAAATGTTAACCAATAGGAACACACCCATGACCATCGCTATCTAACAGAATCCGAAGTGCGTGGCAAAGTCACATTTCAAGCTATCAGTATTAGAAGTAGGTCAAATGTCTAAAAGAAAAGAACCATTGAAAATTTGCCAGCATTTCAGGAAAAGTGAATGTTGTGAACTGATCTTCAAGTTATACAGATCATGTTGGCAAACCAGGTTATTGCTCATCTGCCAGAACCTGGTGCTAGGCTGACACCTATGCCATAGCCTTGGTTCCTGACCTGCCCTAACCTAGCTTGAAACATTATCATGGCATAAATAAACCCAGTGATGACATTTATGTGTAGCCACCAGGGGGTACACAAACATATGAACAAGACCGATGCTCATACGAGTAGCCATCTTTGTGAAAATGGAAAAATAACATTACCTTGATCACAGTTTAAGTGAAGACCCATTAGGTGAACCCACTTCCATCACCCTGCACCCCATTTTATCAAACTGCTCTGATATTTAGTGATGTAGTTGCATCACAAGTGGTTTCATTGCAAAAATTAAACTGTGTTTACACCATAGCATGCAAACTGCTTACCATCTTGTGCTCAGTTATTAGATCAATGTACAACATTAAACTTATTCTGTCAGTTACACTGCTGTTAGACATCGCACCGAATTTTTCTCTTAGCAGTGTGTGTCAATGTGATGTGTAAGAATCTGTAATTTAATGAAAAAGAGTCATACATTCATGAACTCCAAAGTAGTTTCCAACACCATGACCTGTGCCGTGGCCATAGTTCAGGCCCACCTCCCACAATGCCCGGCGGCCCAGCATCTCCATGTTTACACCTGTTGGCAAACAAAGAGCTTCAATCAATCATACTGCTGCAAATACATTCAGCAGCATCTCAAAATGTAGAGGAAGGGGGCTCTCTAGTGGTGAAACACAGATTACAAAAAAGAGAAACTGTAAAATACCATTACAATATGCATAAACAATTTTTTCATTCCTACCTCTTGTCCCTGAAGGAAAAACAGTTCGAGATATCTCAATGTTTCCCATTAGCACTCGAGTGAAGGCCTCCTGTGAAGCAAGGCATCAAGTAACAACAGAAAATTTATATTTTAAAGGATTATCGTGTGTAAAAAGTAATTTATTTTATAGCTGATAGACCGATCAGCCGTGTTATATATTTTAAGAATGAAAATGTAAATACATCTCGTCAGTGAATACCTTTTGCATTTCTGTGGGCTTCCCCCAGTGAACTGTCCGAGTGATGTCAGTGGTACCATCTCTGATAGTAGTGAGAGACGTTGTGACTCATTTCATATGCATGTGACAAACTGTGAAACTACAAGAGCGTATGAGAAGAGTGTTTTTACTCACAAATACTGGCCGCCAGAGTCAACCAGGTACATCTCATCAACTGTCAACCTCCTGTTTGTTTCTTTTGTGGGGCTGTAGCACAAAAAACAGGAAGGAGTACTATACTGTTGTGTTCATTTTTAAACGTGTTAAACCATTATCATAAAAAAACATCATCATTGCAAATTACTTTTTAAGAACATACCTTTGAGCAAACAATGTGAAGCTCAAAAATACAAGACTGTATACCCTGAGTGTTGGTTTGTTTTTTTCCCTTTGTTATTTGATATATCAGTTGGCAAAAGTAGTACAGAAAGCATACTAATTTTAATGTCAGTCTGAACGCAACATATAGCAGTTGGTCTTTAAAAAAAAATTAAGACATCGTAAACATTAAAATGTATTTATTCTCATGGCATCATCACATTCAACCTAAACAGCACAACCCTACATCATGGACTACCAATTAGTTTTGATGAAGTTCCTGTCAGATTTCTGAACCATAGTGCCAGTTTATTTAGTGCAATTACTCACACTGTACTTACCCATTAATAATGGTAGACTTCTATAAAAACTGAAAAAGGCTACACTTAATAATTTTAGGAGTCAATGCAAATCAGACATTGGCAATTACAGAGCAGTATCAATAAAAACAATACTGCAGCACTTGAGCAGGATGAGCAGTACTTAGACACCAGTTATTTGAGTTTTAGTCCTGTTTTAGAGCAGTTTACTCCAATGACACCTGTTTTATTCGTGACAAACAAAACTGCCTCACTCTATGAATTAACCACCTTGCTATCAGGGGCTGCCCTTGGTTGCATACACATATACAGCACACTGGAAGCAGGTTTTGCAGTTGTCAGTGCTTTTGCTGTACTAATTTCTTTCAAATAAAATATATCTTACTGTAAGATGGTTTACTTCTTACCTTACAGACACAACCCAGCTCTGTTATATTATCTGATTGGAGGGAAAACTGTAATATTGTAGGGTCTTTGCCTTACAATATTCAATATTCAAGTGTTTTGAGATGTTATTGTGAACTGGCACTTCATAACTGAAACTGAATTGAGTTTGCTGTCCTGTCAATACAATGCCACAGTCTTTCCAGGAGTGGATGTCCCAGCAAATTCACCCTTGGGTCAGACTATGCAATGCTTGAAATTACAAAAACTCCCAAGAACTACATTTCAAACTCTACAGGCTGTAATTAGTACATTACACAGTAGAGTCAGAAAAATGTATCTTCAGTTGCTCCGTTGTATTCTACCAAAGGGGTCGCCACAGCAGATTGTTCTGCACTGGTAATTTGGCAGAGGTTTTTATGCTGAATGCCCCAAAACAGGACAAGTATGGCTTGTTTGTCCAACAGCTTTAGATTGGCCAAAACTAGATCAAGCAACTGGACAATGATCCCAAGTACAACAGCAAATCTACAGAAGAATGGCTGAAAAAGAGAAGAATCCAGTCAAAGTTTAGACCTTGAAGGACCTCAAGGGAGCTGTGCATAAATGAATGCCTGCAAACCTCAAAGATCTGACGCAACACTGTAAAAAAAGAGTGAGCCAAAAGTCACCTGCAACTATAAGAGTGACTGAGTCATACAGAAAATTCTTAAAGTTATTGCTGCTAAAAATGGTCCTACAAGCTACTGAATTGTGCGTTCGTGTAGTTTTTTCACTGGACTACACAGAGTCCTGTTACTTGAATACATGTGAGCTGCCAAAGAAGTCTGTTTTACAATATCAATGGATAAATGGTATACAGCAGTATAACTGGTTTCTGGGAAACCTCTCAGAAAAGTTGGAACATACAAACAATGCTGCATGCAGGAATTTAATGATGCTGAAATTGCATGCTAAATATACTTATTTAAGGTGACATTGTACCAGTCATTCTATGGTGAATCTTTAAATCGAAAATAACATCCAGCTGTGCTAGCAAACAAGTTCCTGTTTTGATCTTTTGACACCTCCTTTTTAAGCATTTCAGCCTGTTATAGTTTTGAAGCTATGAAATCCTACTAACATAACGCAATAATAAAAATATTATTTAATGCAATATTTAATAAATACCTTCAGTCATTGTGTGTGAAATGTTTTAGAAAGGTTAGAACTGCTGCCAGTACACCATCACCATGAAAAGCTGCATCAAGTTAACACAACATAAATGTTACAGCAGAATCTTGTGGCACAGCCTACAGTTATAAATCCAGCTGTGTGTGTGTGTGTGTGTGTGTGTGTCAGCACTTGCATTTTGAACTCCTAAGTGTGTTTAAAAATATATTCCCTTACAAATGTTACAACACTATAGCTGTATACATGCATATTCTTAGTCTGTATACAGATGCAGAAAATTAGTTAAGCTTACCTGTAGTGGGCAAGAGCAGCATTAGGTCCACTTGCAGAAATTGTTTCAAAGCTTGGGCCTCTGCTGTCCTTCTGTTTGCTGTAAATGATATTTACATTAGTCCTTATACTTCAGATCTAATAATTTTACTGAGTTTGAGGATCAAGTCTCTCATCATTTCGGTCTCTAAATAGTCTTTTTTAAGCATTTTCAAAGAGTAGCAGGACTTATATCTTGCATGTGAAACTGTATGCACTTACCTGCGACACGTGTTGACGTATTCTGCAGCGCTCAGTTCAGTTTCATTCCCCTTTGGCACTGCTTTTTCCAGCCACACCAGAAACTGGATGACAGCGACAGCATCCCTCACCTGCACAGAGTTGCAATGACACACTGAAGAGGTGAATTTTGGCATCAGTCTACACTAACATGCAAATTAAAAGCCTGCATGACATTTTGTAAAGCTGTTTAGACAGTTCTGAAAAGGGTAATAAATGGCAAGTGTTTACTGAGTGTTGTCTTTCGAGGTGGTTGCAATCATTTATGATCTTCTAGTGTTGTGCATGTGTGTGGATGACATACGTGAGCATCCCGTAGAATTCGCTGCTCAGTCTCATCTTTTATTGCTTTTGTTGTCAACACAGGAGAGTAGGAGCTTGTGAAAAGCTTTTCCTGCATGATGCAAAAACAGACCAAGAATTAGGTTAACTACTGACAGGACTGCATAAAAATAGGAACCCATACAGGCTGAAGGCTTTCAGAAAGCTGGGAAAGGGTTTAAGACTGTAAAACACTATGTGGGAAAATAGATCACAAATTCAATGACATTTCTCACTATAAACGTCCCTTGTCTGCCAAAACTGCTGTTCCTTGACCTGAACCCAAATAAGCAGTAGAAAAACAATATATCTGTGAAGGTCCCGTCAATGCTGAATAACATGCAGTATGTACACAGATTTTACATCAAGATATGCTGCCATTCAGACCCATTTAAAAAAAAGTCTTGATTATTTCAGCCAAATATTGCCCAGGTGCAAAACTGGCCTCTCTGTAGTTCTGAACACTTGCACATTGCAAACTACAGTCTTAGTTTTAATACACCAACACCACATCTGGCTGGGATAAGTTCCAGCCCTCCACACCCTAAGTTTCAAAAGCAGTCACGAAGATGCATGACCTTGGACTGAACATCGCCCTGTGGGTGTACAGTTTCCTCACTGGCAAACAGGTGGTCTGTGTGGGAGACCACACATCATCCTCAGCACAGGATCTCCTCAGGGCTGCATGCTGGGCCCTCTACTGTACTCATTTTACACACGTGTATCCACATCATACAGAACCACCATTATAAAGTTTGTTGACATAGCCGCTGTGGAGTTAATCTCCCACAACGACGAGCAGGCCTACAGGAGGGAGGTCATCCACCTGGACTTCTGGTGTCAGGAGAATAATCTCCTGCTGAATGTCAGCAATACTAAAACGATTGTGGATTTCAGCAGAAAGCAACAGAGGGTTTTTACCTGCTCCAAATTGGTGGGTCTGAGGTGGAAAGAGTGGACAGTTTTCGATACCTGGGAGTTTGAATTACTCAGGACTTGTCTTGGTCACATAAACACCATTGTGAAGAAGGCCAGACAGCATTCAGATGCTTGAGAGACTTCAGGGTTCCACTTACTGTACAGTGCTCAGGAACTTTTACACCTGCATCATTGAGAGCATCCTATGCGGAAGCATTACCACCCGGATGGGAAGCTGCACTTAGCATGACTTCTTGGTCCTTGGAAGGGTTGTCCATTCACATGAATGGACCATTAAATCCACCCTCTCTAACCTGCAGCACATCCACCTAAAACAATGCAGGTCAAGGGCTGTGGAAGTCCTCAATCAGCCCACCCATCCAGCAAACTCTTTTTTCACTGCTGCCATCAGGCCAGAGCTACTGCTGTCTCAACATTACTGAAGAGATTGTGAAGAAGAGTTTCTTCTCTCAAGTCGTCCATTTGCTCAGTTATGAACTTTAAACTGGTATTGCACTTTAAAATGTACAATATCAGTTTAAAGTTCAGAATATGACCTTACATACTGTACCATACTTCTATTGGACAGAACACAATGTACATTTTCTTACATTTTTGTATTTTCTGTATATCCTGTATATAAAGTTATTATACTATCTTTTATGGTTGTTGTCTTTTTATTACTGGGTCATTTTGTTACTGGATACAGGTACATAAACAGATATAACTGCACAGTGCAAATGTGACAAAAAGCTCATCTTCTTCTCAGATAAGAGAACTGATAATTTGCATGATTTTACACAGCTTTTTATGGAAATGTGATTGTATGATGAGTGGGGTTAATTATTCACCACAAATCACATGTGACTAGAGGCAGGAAGAGAAGACTGTTACAGATGAGTCATTAAATTTATTTGTTTTACAGTAAAGTCAGTACTGGCTTAAAAGGTAAGAAAACAGAAGCAAATGTACTTTCTATTTCAGTCTGTCTAAAATGTATGTGAGCAACAGTCTGGGAATAATTCTGTGGGGTGATCAATACATTACACAAACAGTCATTTAATCCCTTGTTTGTGTAAAAGTATTGATTAGTGCAGCATTAATCAGAAACATCTCTCCTAGTGACTTGACTGCTGCCTTCATTACTGTATAAAGTACAGCAACAGAACACCAGTGCAAACAGGTTACACATAAGAAAACCATCACAGAACATAATTACATCGTACAGTAAATAAAATGAGATAAAAGGTCAGCATACCTGTGGCGTAATGACCTCATAAAGAGCGTAGTTTGTGTACTCTGTACCGATCCACACTTTAACCCCAGGCCTGGCTACATAGTTCTTCAGATGATCAAGGACAGTGTCATAACTTAGTAGCTGCACACACAGGGCCCCATTACAAGAGGCGTTCAGGTAAATCTTCAACTCATCGGTCAGTCGATCCGTGTGCAGAAAGAGCCTGATGGATGAAGTGAAGAAAAAGAAATGCATCCTTTTACAAAATATATCAGCCACTAAAAACAGGTGCATCTAGCATAGCATACACATAATCTACACTACCTCAGTTGCTGCTACAGCACTCTCTTTCTTTTGGCACTAGTGTCTTGTTCTTGTGTTTTCTTTTTTTGCCTTTCTTGTGTACTGTTTTTGCATTGTAGGGTGTCCTTGGCATTGTTTACTGTCAGGGTGTGCCATCTGTGAGTGGTGTGGACCCAGATGCAGGACCGCTGAGCCGACGTGAGGGTGCAAAAGGCTTTATTCGCCAACCAAACAATAATAATGAACAGTCCAAAAACTCCTGGAAACGAGACGGAAGGCACACGGGGAACAACAACCACTAACGCGACAATGGACAACACAGATGACAATGCTTAAATACGCAAAACAACCAATGGACACACAACAGGTGGAGAGGGCAGGGGAAACCAGACTGGGGACAACCAATGAAAGAATGACAAAGAGGACAGGGGCGTAACTAAACACACTGAGACAGAGGGGAACAAAACAGGATGCTGGACGGATCACCAAAATGGGACGAGACAAGACGCAGACAGAGACGGAGACCACTAACAGAGGAAACAGGCGGGGCACGGGGCAAAAAGGGAACAAACCGAACTCAAAAAACATACACAAAAAAAAAACTAAAGGCGGACCATGACACATGTCCTGACAATCCCTTCTCTTTTTATTTCCGACATGCAGCTAAAAATGATTTCTCTTTCCTCTAACCCTTCCTTTCTAACCCTTAAACCCAGTTAATATGTTACAGCAAAGCCATTTATGTAACCCTCAATACTGAGGCCTGTATTTTGAAACTTGACCTTTATACTCCTGATACATAGTGACACATGCATGCATGTACACACGTACACACACCTACACACACGCGCACACACCTACACACACACACACACACACATCACAGATTTCTTCATATACGTGGGGTTAGTACTACTTGGGACTTCTATGACAATAATTCAAAATGTCACGTGAGGTCATTTTCAGAGAAAATCTTAATCCTACGACAGCGTATTAGGGCCATTGGAAAAAATAAATTAAGGGCTGGACAAGGGGGTAAAACACAGAGAAATACTAAAAGTTGCACCCCACAGTCATTTACAGCCCTAGTTCCAAAAAGGTTGGGACACTGGATAAAAAATAAATAAAAACACAATGCAAGGAATTGCAAATCTTATAAAACAACATTTCATGGAAAAAAAAAGATAGAAAATGTGTAAAATGTTGAAAGTGAGACATTTTTCCATTTCATGAAAAATATTTGCTCATCCTGAATTTGATGGCAGCAACAAGCCTCAAAAAAGTTGGGACAGGGCCATGTTTACAACTGTGTAGCATCCCCTTTTCATTAAACAACAATACATGTCCATTAATGTCTGGGAACTGAGGAAGCCAGCTGCTGGATCTGTTGTCCCATGCTTGTCTGATACAGAATTCCAGTTGCTCAACAGTTTGGGGATTTAGTGTTGTGGTTTGTGTTTCATGATGCACCAAATGCTTCAATTAGTGAAAGGGCTGGACTGCAGGCAGGTGTTACCGGCGCCAGCCCTAGGGGAAGCTGGGCGGTAGCAAGTGGCACACAGCTAAGGATAGACTGTGTTGCCTAAAGTTGTGGTGCAGCCATGGCTGTGGATGAGACGAGAGACGATGTTAGCCAGGCCATAGCTCGTTTATTTTTGAAGCTGCACCTGCGCCTTGTCCCTCTACTCGCCACAGTAGCGCTACAGCACCATCTACTGGTGTGGATGTACATGCTGTCCATGACTAATTGAAAACACGTTAGCTATTACAAAAAAATAGAGGGGGTGCCTGTTTCAGTGCAAAACATAAAATGCAGCGTTTTTCAACCTACTACACAGGCCAGTTCAGCACCTGGACTCTTCCACTATGAAGCCATGCTGCTGTAACAGCTGCAGTATGTGGTTTAGCACTGTCTTGCTGAAATATGCGAGACATTCCCTGAAAATGACATCATGTGGAGGGAAGCATATGATGGTCTAAAACCTGTACAGTATATACCTTTTCACAACTGATGGTACCTTTCCAGACATGTAACTTGCCAAAATGTTTAGATTTAGTTTAGTTTTTATTAGTTTAGGTGTTTTAGTTTTCTTAATTATCATAATATGGGTGGTATTTTCCATGGGAAAATTTAGGAAGTGTAGATCAGAAATTACAATACAAACAACACTTTGCAAAGGCAGTTGAGTCACAATCATGTAGACACACCGAGTCTCCATAAACAGATGCACTAAAACCTCATCAGACAGACTGACTGATCAAATTTAACCCAACTGAAAAAGACATTTCCTGTATATTTTTATTTTAGTTAGTTTCATGAGCTCACAATTGTGTTTTTAGTTAGTTTTGGATTTTTTACCAAAAGTCTAGTTTTTATTTTTGTTTCAGTTAAGTAAAATTTTAGTTTATTATAATTTTATTATATTATATGTTATTGTTTATTATAATGACCTTGCCTGGTGGACTGTGGATCAACAAAATAAAGGGTCACTTACTTGTCCTTCTTTTTCTTTAAAGACGCCAGCCTATCAGAGCAGGCATGTCTCAATGTGGCACCTCCTGTTTTTTTCTAGCAGCATTCCCAGTAAAGCAGAGTGCTGAAAGGACATATGAGAAAGAAAATGCTTTTGCTTAAGTTTCCTGTGGTTTCAGGGATCTTTCTTCTGAATTCTCTCTTGACGTTTGCAAGTGGGGGTAAGTCTGACTTTCACAGTTTTACTCAACTTTCTCCTTTCCAATCACTGATCACAAACATGTTAAAATGGGAATGTTGTGCTGCCAGCAAAGCTTTCCTTTAAATACAGTAAACATGAATATCTATAAAACTAAATACTGCACTGACTAACAACCAGATCTAATTTATTCCAGGGACATATAGTGACTGTGTTATTGTGGCAAGGTTTTAAGTTCAGTCCAGTCACAGAACAGTGGAAGTAGTGGATCTGTGGTGCTTTAAATTTTTAAAAGTCATACCACTGTAATACAAAGTGCTGGTGAGTTTCACTTGTTTGAAGAAATCAAGTAAAATAATATTCACTTGAGTGCAAGGAGGAGGAACATCTTTAAAAAAATAATCACTGAAACTATGCAATAAGTTAGATAACAGATACTCTAAGGCATGACAAGGTCATAGTTTCCTATTAACTATTTTTATTCCTAGTACAAAGGCAAGTTATAACAGGACACATATCTCCATGAACTTTAGTTGAGTGCAAAGTTCAGACACAATACTTATTCAGTCATCTTCTTCCACTTAGTCCACAGACATGCAATGGGGTTAGGTTAACTGGTGATTCTAAATTGACTGTAGGTGTGAATGGGTGTGTGTCTCTCTGTGTTAGTTGGTGACCAGAGTGTACCCTGCTTTTTGCCCCATGATAGCTGGGATATCATTTCTTCAGTAGGTAAAAAATACATTCCCCCTTTATTAGAAATGTATTGGTACAGCATGTGTGTTTTTAAATAGCTTGAGAGTATTCCTTTAAACTCTTGAATCTTGAAGAACCTGCTGGGAAACATTCCTTAAAACAATGAATGCTTTAGGTTTGATGCTAACATTAAGACTAAAAACATCATCTAGATGAAGTTTTATATTTGATCTCACTTAGAGGACCTAACTTGTGTTTTTTTTGGCAAAACTTTCAACAGTTTCCAGTATTTTTAATCTCTTGCAGTGATTATTTACTGATAGTTTCAACAGTAGGTCAAATACACTGCTCAAAAATTTAAGGGAATGATTAAATCACACATCATGTCTTGATGACTGAAACATTCAAGTTAAAAACTTTTACGGATATAGATTGTATTATTAATTCAGAACAAAATCGTGTCCTGTAGTACACATTTGCCTTACAAGCAAAAGGTCCCTGGTTGAATTCCAGGTGGGGACACAAGCCCCTCTCATCATGGAGGGTTGTATCAAAAGTGCAAACTAAAGATAAGAACTGAAATCCCAGCCCAATCCAAACTTGCGTCATAACGAGGCTCAGTAGTGTGTATAGTCCCTACCTGCTTGAATCCTCTCTCATTGGTGTTTGGGCATACTCCTGATAAGAGGGTGGGAGGTTTCCTGGAGAACCTCCTCCCACCTCTCCATCAGGGCATCAGTGAGATCCTCGGCGTTCTGTGGAGCTATTTGGTGGCATCAGATGCATTCATGCGTAACATCCCAGTGATTAAGGTCTGAGGAACATGAAGGCAGTCATCCAGGTCCCACTAAAGGACGTTGGGACCTCATTACATCCTTATAGAGTCGTTTCCCCTGGTTTGGCCAGAATCATGTGCATGAATAGCCTGCTTAAGGTCATTTAGTAGGGCTCCGGCAGTGCTCATCCTGTTCCCCCTCTCAGACAGGAGAAGATAACGGTTCTGTTTCTGGATTGATGCCCTTCTACAGCTCTGTTCTGTTCTTCGCATGTAATGACCCTAACTCCTCCACACTCATGAGACTGTGCTGGGAGACATAACAAGCCATCTTGCAATGGCATGCATGGATATACCATCCTTAACCAAGTGGACTACCTGTGCAACCTGAACAAGCTGCAGGTACCATCTCATTCTACCAGCAGTAAGAAGGACACTAGCAAAAAGTAAACATCAGTCAGGAAGGATACAGAGAGAGCAATTTAAAGCAATTTCCTTTTTGGAGATATAGCCTTTGTTGTTGCCTCTCCAGTGCATCTGTTGTCACTTTCAATTGGACTAAACAGCTGAAATTGATTTCCAATGGTATATGCCTTCTAACTGTACACACTGATGTCCCTGAATTTTAACTGACTTTGTGTGATACTATGATGATCAGGTGTTCCCTAATTTCTCTGAGCAATGTAAAAATACATCATAATAGAAACTGGGAGTTCTCAAAAGCTCAGAAAATTTAAGGAGCACATTTACCTCTTTCAAGTTTGGTTTTAAAGGCAACTTCAGTCTCCCTGCTCTCATCACTCTTAAGCTATTTGGAGCCCTGGGACAAGATTAGCAGCTACATATCACTTACACAGAAACTGACCTCATGCCGAAAACACTTCCTAAGCTCTAAATCCAGCCACCTGTTCTCCTCTGATGAAACTGTATGGTGCCAGACATATGTATTCATACTGTAATTGTAGAGAAGATGTAAGTGTACTTCTCTGTTCACTTTCTCAGCAGCATTTCCAAAGTGGTGGGCACAAGAATTTAAACAGAATTTTGCATTCGATAATTTTTTTGTTAAGTGGAAAAGAAATATACTTACTAAGTACCTTTGGTTGCTCCCTTGTATTTTCCCCAAGGGGTCACCACAGCAGATCAATGCGCATTGGTAATTTGGCAGAGGTTATACACTTGCTAATGAACTAAAAGTAATGATCCTACTTAAGCAGCTAAATAGTGCACATGTTGTATAACTAATATTTATTTAACTTATGTAAAGTAAATATAGTCAGTATATAATGAAATTTTGAATCATGTCCATTATAGTATTGGATTATTGCAGCTATTGATAATTTCAGTTACTAATTTGTTGGGTAGCTTATTCATAATAATAAAATGTATATGCAGCACAATAAGTAACTAAAGCTTTAAAATGTATGGCACTGAGTACAAAGTACAATAATATCAAAAACGTGGTCTCATGAGATCTGAATTTCAGTGCCCAGGTTGTAGAATGGAGTTACAGTATTTCTATCTTTATGTTTTCCTTCCTTTTTGTTAACCCTTGACACATATCAAACATACTGTATCACTATCTAGAGCAGAACCACGTGTTTTCTCTGAAGGTTATACTAACTTAGATAAAGTAAGTGAAAGGCTGCAAATTGAACAACTGAACTGAAAGACATCACACTGCTTTACAGCAGTTCTGAGTCCTTGTCTCAAAAACCAAGAACTTTGACAGAAAATATCTTTTTGTGTATATACAATACTCTGACACAAAACAGTCCACTTAAATGCTGTATCAACTTTTAATTTTCTGTATAACTATAAGAACATACCTGCAAAAGTTAATAAAGAACACATGTACAAGTTAGAGGTTATATTGGTGAATACTGAGCTTCATAAGTTGTTTGTTGAATTATTACTTATCAAACTCAAAATGTAATACCACTTAAATTTCAGTTCAATTCAACTATATATAGCACAAATTCACAACAAAAGTCTACACTGTAAGGTAAAGATCCTACAGAGTTAGAGAGAAAATCCCAACAGTCAGATGATCCCCTGTGAGCAAGTACTCAGCGACTGTGGGAAGAAAGAACTCCCTTTTAACAGGAAGAGACATCTGGCAGAACGAGGCTCAGGGAGGGGCAGCCATCTTCAGGGCAGACCTGTATTACTGAACACATTGTCTTATACATGAATACATTAACTCATTATAATGATAAAAATGTGCTCTTTATCTTCAAGAAAACAACTGAGCAAATCAAGTCTCTGCTTAGAAAAAGTTTGTGTTATAAGTAGAGCTAACTTGGCTGGAATCTAGGTGCATCCACAATTCCCAAAAGTTTGGGATGCTGTCTAAAATATAAATAAAACACAACTCAATGATTTGCAAATCTCAGATCAATATTTTATTGAACAAAGAACACAGAAAACATATCAAATGTTGAAAGTCAGACATTTTACCATTTCATGAAAAATTCTAGCTCATCTTGAATTTGATGGCAGCAACATGTCTCAAAAGTTGGAAGAAGGAAAAAGGCTGGAAAAGTAAGTGGTACTAAAAAGTAACAGCTGGAGAAACATGTTACAGCTTATGAAGTTCATTGGCAGCAGGCCAGTAATGTGACTGGGTATAAAAGGAGCCTCAGAATTAAAGAGGTTTAGCAATCTGCTAGAAACTGCATCTACAAATTGTGGAGAGATTTCAGAATAATGTTTCTCAAGTTAAAACTGCAAAGCTCTTGAATATTCCATCATCTAATCTACAAAATATCATCAAAAGATTTCAAAAATCTGGAGACATGTCTGTTTTATAATATACACTGAAAACTCACAGTGGATTCTGGTGATATTTGCACTGCACTGCAAACAGATGATTCTGACAAATGCAGATAAAAGCTCTATCATGCAAAGAAGAACCCAGATGATAACATGGTCCAGGAACACCATCATCTTCTCTGGGTCAAAGCTCATTTAAGATGGACTGAGGCAAAGTGGAAAACTGTTCTGTGGTCAAATGAATGGGAATCTGAAATTCATTTTGGAAATCATTGACACTTTGTCCCCTGGACTAAAGAGTAGAAGGACCATGTGGGTTGTTATCAGTTCTCAGTTCAAAAGCCTGCATCTCTGATGGTATGGAGGTGCATTAGTGCCTATGGCACTGGCAGTTTGCATATCTGGAAAGGCACATCAGTGGCGAAAGGTATATACAGGTTTCAGAACAACATAAGCTTCCTTCCGCATGACGTTTTTTTCAGGGGAGGCCTTGCATATTTCAGCAAGACAATGCTAAATTGCATACTGCAGCTGTTACAACAGCATTGCTTCATAATAGAAGAGTCCAGGTGCTGGACTGGACTGCCTGCTAATTAAACCTTTCACTAACTAAAACATTTGGTGCATCATGAAACACAAACTAAGAAAAGAAGACCCAGGACTGTTGAGACACTGGAATTCAGGAGTAGGTCAACATTCCTCTCCCAAAGGTCCAGCAGCTGGTTTCTTCAGTTCTCAGATGTTTATGGACTGTTAAAAGAAGAGGGGATGCTACACTGGCCCTCTCCTAGCTTTTTTGAGACACGTTTCTGCCATCAAATTCAAGATAATCTAGTATTTTTCATCAAATAGTAAAATGTCTCACTTTCAACATTTAATGATATTTGTGTTTTTTGTGAATGAAATGTTGGTTTATGAGATTAGCAAATGATTGCATTGTGGTTTTATTTATGTTTTATGTAGCATCTCAGCTTTTGTGGAAGTGGGTTTGTAAACTGTACAGACTTTTTACAGTCATTTGCCTTGAGATAATACAGTAATATGCAGAATGGTGACTTTTATCAGTGTTGTTTAAGTTTGCTTTTAGCATGTGGGTGGCCTTACTTACATGGTCCTTAGGCCTGCCCATATTTTCTAGAGCCACCAATGGGCCACTGAGGTAAAAAAAAAAAAAAACACATCATATTGGACTTACAAAAACAAAAATTATACAAATCATATTTTTTCCAGATTTCATCAAAATTAACACAGATGTTCTTCAAACCAAGGCATTTGAATTTTGGAAGTTACAAATTGCTTGGGCACCTCCGCACTGATGTGAAAAAAATACATATGAACAGAAAAAATCCATGCCAGTTAAAGCTTCTTCTTCTTGTTTTTGTCGGTATTCTTTTCCCACCATGTCTCATTTTTCATTAGAATTTAATGTTGTGATTTATACAGACCATTCAGAGTTAAATTTGTCTCAAGAAGCCTGTGAGACAGTGTTTCATGGTTTAAAAAAACCCCATCATCTTTTGTTGTTTTTTGCTTAAATGAAGCTTTCTCTTCATGTTCTACAGATACTCAGGTCTTCTGTGAATTAAAGCAAAGCTGCATCTTACCATGCAATTTTCCACGTGGTAATGAAGTTGTCGTCCACTGGATTCAGACAACAACAGAAAAGCTTCAAGTCCACTCATATTATCACAACCAAGATCAGCTCGGAAACCAGCACCAGCGTTTCAGGGGAAGGACGTCACTGTATAAGGATCAAATCTTCAACGGAAATGCCTCACTCCGACTGTCAGGTGTGGAGATTCAGGATGAGGGGAGATACCAGTGTTACACCAGCACCATCAGTGGAAACCAAGAGTCATTCATACGCCTGAATGTGGAAGGTATGAGGAACATACAGATAACATACACACTGCAAATAGTCATGTGGGTATTTAGAGAATTTAAAAATGGTCATTACAGTAAGTCAACTTTAACTGAGGTTTATTAATTTCTATGCCTATTAAAGAAACCTAATTTAACCTTTTAGTAAAAAAAAGATTCTGCATATCAATGTGTAGAAGATACTGATAGATACTGGAAGCTTTCCTTTTTCTACTGACCAATCACATTTAAACAGGCTTTGGTTTCATATGTACAGGTAAACAATCCGTGTGGAGCCCAAAAGACAGATGACATTAGTTAAAAAACACTGGACAACCATCAGCCATTGTTTGATGATAATTTAGCTTGTTTTAAATTCATCTGTATTTGTAAACGATGACAGATGGGCAGACATGTAAAACTTAGGCAATGGTATCTGCTGGCTATGTGGAAAGTACTGAAAAATCAGCAGGTGACTCAAACAAAGTGGGTTATATGTTGGTTAGTCAGACATTTCAAGCTAGTGTCTGTTCCAACACACCTAGAATGTGCTACTTAAAGTTGAAGTACTTCATTCTTTACATACTTGTAGGAGCTTCTTTCACTTCCTTGCTCTTTTTTTCCTTTACTGTAAACCAGCTCAGTGATGTGTGAATGCACTCAAAAGTGCATTCACGCAAGGTTCTAATTTTCTTAACTTAGGTGATCTGCCGAGAAAGAGTACAACTGATGCAATGTTTGCTTTGAGAGTGTTAATGGAGAAGTATAGAGAAGGTCAGAAGGAGATGCACTGTGTCTTTGTGGATCTTGAGAAAGCATGTGATAGGGTGCCAAGAGAGGAACTGTGGAATTGTATGAGGAAGTCAGGAGTGGCAGAGAAGTATGTGAAGGTGGTGCAGGACATGTATGAGGACAGTGAGACAGTGGTGAGGTGTGCAGTAGGAGTGACAGATGGGTTCAAGGTGGGGGTGGGATTACATCAGGGATCAGCTCTGAGCCCCTTCTTGTTTGCAATGGTGATGGACAGATTGACAGATGAGGTCAGGCAGGAGTCTCTGTGGACTATGATGTTTGCAGATGACATTGTGATCTGTAGTGAAAGGAGTTGGAAGAGAGATATGAAAGTCAGTTGAAGCAAGACAGAG
>VUQH01090366.1:46358-79251 GCA_015106775.1 Etroplus canarensis | reverse complement strand
CACCATCCTGACGAGTGGCGTCCCATCCAACCCTCAGCTGCAGGACGGAACCTGATGATGAAACAGTTGATTGGAGGGAACATATTCACATGTCATATGTTTACTCACATGTCATATGTTTACATGTTTATATGTTGCACCAGGTCCTGGAGAAACACTATTTCATTTCACCATGTTCTGCGTGGTTGAAATGACAATAAAGCTCTTTTGTATCTTTGTATCTTGTATCTTTGTATGTGGCATTACAAAACTTTTTTTTTTTTCTTTTCTCTGGTACGAGTTACAAGGGATATGTTTTTCCAAAGATCAATACAATCTGCCAGAACTGCCCCTGGGAGAAGCAAAGAGTAACAATCTTATTGTGATTTGTAACCAAATCATACCATTGTCATCAAAGCCATGTGTGATCTCATGACCGATTACCATGCCGATGCCGCCATAGTTGAGAGATTTAGCCTGGCCTTTGCTGAAGAAAGGGGGCTGAAGGATCCCTGCAGGGAACACTGACACCAAGAAAAGAAAAACAAAACAAACAAATAAACATAGAGGTAGTTTTTTTCTTTGTTGTGTTTTTTTCAGTTCAATCTTTGTATATGTGAAATACCTATTTGATTTTTGCTTGAGGAGTAGAAGGCGTTGACAACTGCAGCTCCAGTTACCCACCTGGAGAAAGATGATGATGGAGAAATTAAACACTGTAATAGCAATAAAAAAAGGATTAAACCACAGTGAAATTCATGTATGATGAATTATATAAAAATTAACCTGCCGTTATTAATAGCCGGTCTAACATTAGCCTCCAAGCCACAAAAAGTTGAACTTTATGTGTGGGTAGGAGTTTGTGTGGGAGAATATGAATGTACTGCGCTAAATGTGAGATACTGGGTCACACCGCAAGGACCATAAATTATTTTTGGTACCTTAAATACTACATTTTGCAGCTTAATACACATCTGCAGTAAGCCAGTATATTCTACCCCTGAATGGAAATCTTACTCCTCTTTGTTGACTTTTACTCTGAGTTTCCGCAGGCGTTTTTTCTGCACATATTCCAGGTTCTGTAGGATGTTTTCAAAGTACTCCTCTGCATTGTAGCTCAGCTAACACCAACACACAGAGAAACAGGAGGATTAGCCATGATGAGAGCTATCAACACTTGGTCATATATTCTCCAGCAAAACTCATAAAAGCCAAGCATTCACAGAGATGTTTCACAGAACTGATATGTGGCTATAATAAAGCTGCTCTGTGTTTTCCTGAAACGCTTCTGTGAAAGAAGAAAAGCATTCATAGTTGCATATTTTCAGATACTTACATCTTTGTACTCATTGTTAAGATATTTGTCATCCATGATGTTATCTGAATAGCCAATCCGTTCCCGAATAGCTCGGGCCTGGGTACATGACAAAATTTGACATGATAAAAACATTTTAGTCATTGGATATCCTGAAAGTCAAAGTACACTTCAATACTTTAATAATCCTTAAATGTACCTTCTCCTCGGCTGCTTTCTTGGTCTCTGCATCCATCCAGGCCAGGTCATCGAGATTGCTAATGAACACTTCCCGAATGTCTTTAATCATCTCCTCCATCTAACCCACCCCACATATATACAAACAAAGAGAAAAAAACTTCATCTGTTAATCAGAAAAATTGTTCTGCAGAGTGAGACTATCGCCAAACCATGAAGGTATGCCAAACAATTTTGCAAGATACTGTGCAACAAAGTCATGAAAATACACTTCTCTGAATTAGGCCGTAACAGTGCAGAACTACTCAGGGTTACACTCACTCTATGTAGGAGTCCACTGATTTTGGCTGACATTATTAGTGTGATAATATTAGTTTGTCTGACATGACATCATCTGTTTCTATGTAGTAATCAAACTGATTGAAGTCACAACAAAAAAACAAAAACAAAGATGCATCATTAATGAATAATAACAGCAACTAAAAGTGTATTATTAAACAGATATTTCTTTCTCTGTATAGGTCACATTACAATTCTCTACAGTAGATGTCTCTTCTGGCTGAAAATTTAAAAATGCATTAATGCTACTGATTTACATATTGTAAAAATATACATTTGCTTATCAATGCATTCAGCATTTTGCAGTTTGATTTTTGGTTATTAAAATAATCCTGAGCTTTATAACTCTACATTATAGAAGAGGTACTTGAGAATGGCATTAACCCATGCAATAGGTAAGCAAGTTGCATTATTGTTTTTTGTTATTAAACACATAAATGTGTGCAACTGAATATATATTACTTATATCAGCAATCATTCCTTCATGTAACAGTTATAGACCAATAGTAGTTTCAAAATAATAAGATATTCTACTTAGTATCAGTCATCACAGCAAAAGCTCACTTTTCAGTGGTAACTTGTGGTGCAGGTTTCTATAATGCAATCCCCTGGAGTTACATTATTTTCAAGATCTTGCTGTCTCTATAGAGACAGACTGACTGGCACCTCTATAATGGGTTAATGCTGCTTAAACTGTGCCCTGTCCTGTGATCATTGGACAGAAAAATGCCAAGGTTTTCAACCAAAAGCAAAACAAAAACAAAATTAAAATAATTCATAAAAGCATGTCCCCACCAATAAACAAATGAAAGCAGAATAGGGAAAAAATTGCAGATACAGCAAATGTCATCCTTCAAGAGTCCTCAAACCACAAATGACACTGCAGTAGATAGGGAAATGGCATCCCAGTGTCTCATCACATTAGTAGGCCCCTAGCTAACACAGTGCATGACGACTTGGACAGCATGCTGTGATTCCCCACAAACCAGCAGTGGCCATACTTGAGAGGCTTTTCTAAAAACCTTTTAGCTTACTTGAGATAGTGTTATGTGCATGCATAAGTTGTATCCCAGTTGGTTTTCAGTGAAAGTTTTAGCTTAGTTATGCTTCTCTATTGCAGAAAGACTGCTAATTAGGTGCATTTTGGAAACCTCTAACCCAAGCTAACAAAGGGCACAGAATTACTTTCTATTTTTAAGCCGTTTCATTGACCAAAATACTCAGTGCTACACAGTATAGTCCAAATGGACTGATTCATGCATGCTTGATATTGAACTGAAACATGAGTGAGAGAGAGCCCAGTGTTGATCTGGACTGAGTTTTGGAAAGTTAAATAGTAGGCCTCAAAGTTACTATTTCTACTTAAAGTTTAAAAATAAGGTAGTAGAAGAAATGTAAAGATTTATTATTAGCAACAACCCACATCAATGTTTTGGTTTAATTTACCAGCTAACTAATAGGTATTTTGAATTACTTTATAATTTAGTATGTACCTTTGGCTGCTCCCTTGTATTTTCTTCCAATGGTCGCCACAGCAGATTAATCTGCACTGGTAATTTGGCAGAGGTTTTACAACAGATGCCCTTCCTCATGCAACCCTCCATGGTGAGAGGGTCGTGTCCCCACCTGGAATCGAACCAGGGACCTTTTGCTTGTAAGGCGAATGTGTAAGCCACTACACTATAGACCATATATTATGTATCTATACTATAGTAATTTGAGCAGCATAAAACACAGGAAAAGAACTTAACTAAAGTATATACACAGCATTTCTGCCCTAAGTTACATCAAACAGGTGAAAGTATCAAAACCATATTGCTTCTGGGTGGCTTAGAAGTGTTGGCATATGAAAAATGAAGCACATGTGACAGCTGCAGGTCAACTTAGCACATTTAAACTTACACTACTGCATGCATGCCAAACATTTAGATAAGGATGGTTGACATATGAAATTTACAGTTTTTGAGACAGTTAGAATTTAAACAGATGCACGCAGTCACAAAGTCACTCTGACTCACATACACACAGTCAGACATCACAGCTCACAGATACACATGTATAGGCAGTTGAGATTTACAGTGTGAGTAGTGTGATGATGATAACAAGGACACCTTGCTCAGCTGCTTTGAGTGGAGGCAAGCAAAAAATACAATGCTCTGGTAGCGACACAAGACATAAATGTGACAAAAACACACATGGGTGTCAAAAATACACTCAGCCAGATTTGCCTGAAACACATGTTTTTGTATTGCATGTATGAATAACTGAATACATAAACACCCACACTGCTCTTGTGATGTCCTGCAGATGCAATTTTAGGTTATCAGTTTTAGATATCAATCAGCATAGACCGTACCTTGTCAAATAAAGGATATGCATAATAGCTAGTTATCATTCACTAAATCTATACAATACAAAGCCTAATGCACCTTCTACTGACCAGTTCTTTACTCTTTTCTGAGAAGGCCTCCTGCACATACAACCGTCCCACAGCATTGTCCATGTTGTTGTTGACGTAAAGAGCACACTGTCGCCACACTGCTGCCTCTGATGTTGTACCAGACAGAGCCTGCAGGGAAAGTAATGAGGCACAGATCAATTAAAGATGCAGGATAAAATGGTCAGCATATTGTTTAAAGAGCCTCAAAGCAATTCCTTATTTTCACTGCTGTTATACAATGAAATTACACTTAGGATAAAAAGAAATAGGGCAGAAGGGAAATGATTAGATTAGAAAGAGGATTACAAAGATTTTGAAAGAGTGGAGGAAGAATATGAATGGAGCTGCATCTTGACATTTAGTGTTTATTAGAGTCTGACTGATACTGCAGTTTCAGCATTAATCTCTTCATATCCACTAGGTCAGTGGAGACAAATCTACGGTTAGGGGTTGGGGTGGTGGTAGGACTTTGTTCACATCCACTCCTGTTTATGGAGTTTTCACATTTCTTGAACAATCAAATAGGAACTCTTTTAACAGGAAAAGCGTACTGCCAGAACATAGGAGATATGAAATGTAACATCTTCTATTTTCCAAAAATGTGCCGCGAAAACAATTCTCAAACTTACTCTAACCCTAGGCAGGTAGCAGGTGACCTTCTCGACGTTAAGACATAAACTGTATCAGGACAGCTCAGGTTGAGCAGTTTGGAGACAAAGTCAGACAAGGTTGCAATGATTTGAACAAGTGCAGAGCAGGAATAGTGGATATATTGGACAAAGGATGTTGAAAATGGAGACATCAGGCAGGAGGAAAAAGAGGATGATCACAGAGAAGGTTCATGGATGTAGTTAAGGAGGACATGAAGAGGGTTGGTGTGACAGAAGAAGATGCAAGGGATAAGGTGAGATTGAGGCAGATGATCCACTGTGGAGACCTCTAAAAGGAGCTGCCGAAAGAAAAGGAAGAAGAAAAAGACTTAAAGAAGTTAAAAAAAAAACAATTGAAATAAAGAATAATTTAAAACGAGCCTTATGTGCTTTTTAACAAATGCACAAACAACACAAAAAAAAGTTATTATTAAAACTAGCTCCCCACAGTCACTGTGCACCCACTATAACCCTGAAAAGTTCCAGTTCCTTCCTGGAGGTTGACATGACCGCATTAACACCTATGGTCAATATAGAATTGCCAGTTAACCTAACCCCTTTGCATGTCTTTGGACTATATGATGAAGCCAGAGTACCCAGTTGCACCATCCAGTTGGTTTTTGTTTTGTGCAGATCAGACAAATGGTCACAGAGATATGACTAAAACTGTAAAAAATCAAAAATGTTTACAGGTATCATCACCTAGAGGCAAATCCATATTCTAAAATTGGCTGACAATCTAATCAGTCCCAGACATTGTAGAGGTCTATTATTGTTGCCAGAATTAAAAATCCTGTGTTGAATAGTTTAGCGCTATCATGATGACACAAAAGATTTGTGGCGGTGGTGGCTGTGCTGATGATTCTATCATATTTTCAGGGGTATAATTAAGAGCATTATGTCAATGACAGAATATCTACAGACTTACTGCCTTTTCCACCATTGTTAGTGATGGTGTGTATTTAGTGCTAATTGACAAGCATAAACATGCTGGCACACTCCAGGAAGGTGGTGGTAATAGTAAACACACCTGCAAATCATCAAACCTATGGTATCGCAAAAATTATGCCATGCTAATGTCAGCATTCACCTCACTGTTAAGTACAGGACTGTAAATATGTTTTAACAGCTCAGTACTCTATGTTGATTATAATTCTTTAATAACTAAATGTAAGAAAACAGCAGTGTCTACAACTCAAACAGGACTATCTATAGGATGAGGCAGGGTTAGGGTCTTGGGTGTGTACCTTCCGGAAGGCTTTCCTGGTGTCCCTATAAGCTCTGCTGAGACCCACCACCATGTTCATAGCAAAACGCCACACCATGTAGTTCTGCAGATCCCTGTGAAAAGACAGAAAACATGTTCCAAAAAGCATTCATACTCACAAAGCAAGGATATGCCAGTGATAGGTGAGCAGCTGTTTTTATTTCACTCTCTCCCCCACAAACATAGACACACAAACACGCTTTTTATATTCAATTACATCTACAGATTTGTATGAACACACACACACCTCTTTGTGTATTTAGCCAAGATAAGGTTGAGTCTTCTGTAATAGTTGGGTGAGTAGTTTATGATCTTTTCGGTGTCAGGAACGCTAATGTTGACTGTATTCATTATTTTAGCCGTGAAGTAACTCCAGTTAAATACCTTCAAAAAGAAAAAAGCACGGATAAAGAGGAGAAAATAAACATGAGCTAGAAGAACACAGGTGAAACAGAAACAGCAAATTCTGAGAGACAAAGAATTTGTTTTTACCTGTGATTCAACCTCAAGGGTGAAGTTGGCGTTTAGGTCCCCCAGTTCCATCTTGTTATAAAGCAACACTGGGTTGTTACGATCTTCTGGAGTATCAGTAGCCTTGGAAAGAACAAGACAGAGACGATAAAAATCAAGAATGCTGTCACAACCTTCCCATTTCCTGACACATGCATATGATTGCAGTGCTGGTCCAGCAGCATCAAACATATTTGGCATCCCAGGAGGCTTGAGGTCTGTAAATGTCAGAGTAGGAATGGTGTGACTGCCTTGCAAAAGCCAGCAGCAGAGTGAAGGAGAAGTGAAGCATGGCAGTGAACAGAGCAGAACAGCCTAGGATGACAAACGTAGAGTGTGGAAAACAGTTGATGAAAAGTTGTGGTGTTGGGATCAGGCTGGTTAACATCTTGTTTCAGACATCAGCTGCTATGGACTGAAACCACAGGGAGGTTTGGTCTAAAAAAACAGAAGAGAAGGAGATCATCCTGCTAACAGAGACCTTATGACATTAGAAGATAAAACTAAGAAGCAGAAAACAGAAAAAGGAAGTGAAGGTAATCTTTTTTAATTAAGCTTTATTTTTAAAGTTTCCAGTCTGCAAATACCAGTTTAAACAGGGAAGTGTAGCCATTACTGAAACGGCACAAATCCTTGGCCTTGATGTTGATGTTTTGCTTGCACGTGATTTAACTGTGTTACAGCCTAATTTCCATCAGCTGAATCTTGCCTTTAAATGTATTCACTGAAATGATCATGTTGATTACACCCCACTATTCATTTCTAGCCTGCAGCTCTAAATTAAACTCCCTTAGCAGGTCAGTGAGCTAGACCCAAAGCTGAAATTGGTTGGTTAACTTGCTTTGCAGCACAAGCAGCAGCTGTGTTTCATTGACATCCCATGGTTGCTTGCCATCACATCATTGCTAGTCTCTTCCTGCGCATATATGCTCTTTTGCTATCTCTTCCCATTACCAGAAAATTGTTCCTGTTAGCTAACATGAAGAATATTTCATTCTCTTATCTGCACATTGATGAGACAAGCACAGGGGACAAAAGAGTTCTGGTCTGAACAAACAGAAAATTAAAGTATATGCTGTCTTTTATCAAATGGCATGATGGATAAATTCTGCAACTCCATATGATACACAACCTGCGGAATTTAAGACTGGTGCTATGGGACCAAGTATCAGTCTCCATCCATCCTAGCTTATCTCCTGCTCTGAAGAAATGTATTTTTGGTTCTGTTATAGTTGTGTTTGATACAATGTGTGCTTAGCAACAACTAGCCAAAAGCTGGCCTATACCCAGCATGCATGGACAAAATAGTAATTTGTCATCTGTCACTGATTGCTTGTTTAAACAGTCTTATGGAATATGCAAATCTAAGCAAGCAGTAAAATGCTGGCATACCTTACAGTTTGACAGTTCTATTTTATATTGGCCACACTTCTCACAATCAGCTGGTAATGATGATTTGATTATCAATCATAAGCAAACACATGGAAGGGCTAGAACTAAATATAAAACATTATGCTTCTGCTGAGAAAATTGCAAAGTATGGATGCATACTTACATTGGCAATGTCTCTCTCCAAGTCCATAACTCGTGTCACCTCCTCTCTAATGTGAGTTTCATTGATCTCCAGTCCCCGGTCAGTACGAATGAGCTTCGCCAGGTCAATCATGAACTGCTCATAAGCCCGACACGCCTGTAAAACACACTTGTGTTCAAGGCATTTGTACTGTCTCCAGGTCACTGGTTTCAATAAGCACTGATCAAAAAAGGTGGTGGCAAATACACAGTCAGCCTACAGCAAATTAAGTACAGTTGTACTACTTTCTGCATATCAGTTAACACAAAATAGAACACTGTAAAATGAAACCAGAGCAAAGGATATCTGCGCCAATAGCATCTGGTCTGGATTGAGACACAATCAATGTTTTGCCTCTTTTATTTTAATCGCCATTAATACTCTCTTGCTACAAGTGTAAGTGTACAAATAAAGTTTCTTCATGAACAGATGTTCAGGCTGATGCCCTCATCATATATGGGGGATCATGTTTTCCAGAACAAAAATCCAGGGGACATGAAGCCTAGTGGTCCAAACTAGTACTTGGAGCTGTTTTCACTGTGCTTTGGTTAAAAGCTTTAATTGCTTTACAAGTGCATGTACATTTCTGTACGTGCAAACTGACCTCTGCATAAGGACCAGTGCAGGTGTAGTAATCTCTAGACAACAGGCCAAGGCTTGTTTGCTGGTCAAACTGGCAAAAAAACAGAAGAAAAGAAAATACAGATTTATTTTCTGTGTGAAAGCCAAATAAATCATCCTTCATCATTTTCAAGTTGTATTGAGATAATGAGTCTATACAACGAACAGAGAGGTGAGGGCTTTTCTTTCTATCAGTGTACACCTACATGAATAATATGGGAGTTTGAGTCCCTGTCATCAGTGCCTACAAAGAAGTTAACCAAGAGCAGAGTTCCATATTTCTCATTCAGCTTGGCAACGACATCCTCCAACCTCCATTTTTTCCCTGAAGAAATAAGATTGAAGAAGTAAAAAAGAAAAACAAAAGAAGAGACATTACTATAAATGATATCATACTGTGTGCCACTTGCATATGCACGGGTTCTATACCATAGTTCTGCTCCCAGTCCTTGACAGCAATGGGCCACTCAAACACATCAGGCAGCATATTAAGAAGAGGAGCCCCTCCTCGGAGCTCAATTAAACCTGGTTACAAGCAAAAGACAATGAAAAAAGTTTTTGTGGTGGATACATTTATTTTATATCAATCAAAATTCTAAAAACTAATTAAAAAATTGAAATAAACCTTTGTATTACTGTTTATCAAGCACATCTTAAATCTGTGGCAATTTGGAGGCTTTTAAGGAGTTTATTGATGCGGCTTCCAAAGCAAAGCAGTTTCGAAGAAAGCATTCATTTCAATCACGTAAAGCTGAAAGACTGCAATTCTTCTTTTAAAAATTAAAGAGTCATAAATTGTTAGTGTCATAAATTGCTATGACAATTTTTGTGATAGAATACAAAAAAAAATACTGGATGAGACACAAATAAGCTTTGATAGCAATATAAAAAATGACTCTGTTTACATTAGGACAACAGAAAATTCAAAAAGGAATAATGTGTTAGCATAGTTTGCTCGCTGACTCACTCTCATTGGTGCAGGACTTGTAAAGGGTCTTGGCCTTGGTGAGAGCAGCAGCTTCCCCCTCCACTGTTTTTTCAAGGACACCTTCAAATTTAAAAAAAAAAAAAACAGAGCAAGCATGAAGTAAAGAATCATAGACACAGATAAAGGAGGCATGTGGGTAACTGTGGTGTTGTGCACTAAGAGAAGAGGGAAGAGCAGGGTTTATATAGCCTCAGGTAACACGTAGAGGGTTTTTTTTATTATCATTGCAGATTTAAAATAGAATCCAGCTGTCATCCATATGCATTTTAATTATTTTAATTAAGGGATCTTTTGTGTCCCTGTGTCAATGAAGAGGCCACAAATTGAAAATTCTCTTAAAAGACCCTTACAGTAGATACTAACCAGTGACAAAAAAGAAGAGACTCAATTATTCTAATAAAAAAAGAGCATCCCATGAATGCAGTTAAAGGGATCAAACAAACCTTAAACTTTTTTTTAAAAAAAGGATTACCTAAAAATATCTTAAGGATCTGGACATTTTTCATATCTGTGATGACAAAATGTTGAAACTAAATATTCTTCAGAGGATTTTCAGGTTTGCAGAGAACAAACAAAACTAACATTTTAAACATCATATAAAGAGACATTAATAGTGCGTGCACTGGAACTTTTCATTGATAGTCTAGGAACCTGAAAAGCAAAGCTAGCATACCAATACACTGTCAAAATGTGAAAAGGTTGCTTACTGTAGTATAATGGATGGTTAGTTTCAATTTGAATGAATGAATGAATGAATCAGTGAATACAACTTATATCCATCCAGTCAGTGTCCATCATTTGTAGGGCGCTAATAAACTGTATAAAAAGAAATGCATATTTTAATCTGTGTTTGTGACAAACAACTTTCAGCATGGAAATAAAGATAGTGAGTTCATAGCAGGGAAGTCAAAACAAAATAAATACCAAAAGAGAGAGAATGAAATGAAGGGGCAACAAAGCTGAAGGTGTGGCAGTAAAGGGTCATTTGAAAACAGGCGTGAACACCAGTGCTTGTTTTATTACCTGCATTCATTGCCTCTTCAACACCTGTTGTGGGCATATGGACGCCAGTTAACTCAGCCTCAGGCTAGACAGCATTTCTAGGTAGACAGCTAATCAAAATGAGTGATAAGTGCCGGGGTATAAACTTGCTTAACTGAGGGGGAGGACAAAGGGACCAGTGCTCTTTTACTATGACGCCTCAAGGCACTAAGTTGCACATTGTAGCGCTAAAGTGCAACTATTCCTACAGGAACTGCTGTCACTTTTCAGCAGCTGAACATGAGGATGAGCTTAAATACATTTTCTCATCATCAAGGTTCAAACACCCACACAGTAATTTTTGTGCTTGCTGCAAACCACTGTAGTTAAAGCAAGTTTATTGTTATGTGATACAGGTAGAGCGACTGTGTCCTCTGTGCTTCAAAATAACAAAACTTCACACCTACACAAAAGGTATCTCAAACTTCAGCTCAGGTTCAGCTGCTGGTTCCTCATTCAGCACCAGAAATGGGAAGAACTTAAATCTTCCTGTACTACACAACCACAAAACCCTCATTAGGCTGACTGTCACATCACAATAGCTCACTGCAGTTCAGCTGCTATGTTTGGACTTCCGGGTGGCTCAGGGCACTGTTTAAACAAATTCTGAGAAAGGGTTTAACCTCTCAGAATCTAGAAGTTCAGATCCCATCACCTCAGTAAGTTGGTTCCAGCACATGGTTATCAAATTAAGTGCATTGATACAATAGGAAACTATAATGCCTAATGACAACGCACTGACAAAGCACTACTTGCCCTAAAGATATTGCAGTATCGTTGTGTACAGAAAAGTATGATTTTTAAATATACTTTAAAAAGATACATTATTTTTATTTAAGACTGACAGTTGATTCTTGACCCTTGAACAAAGACAGATTGGTCTTTTTTAATTTATTCTAGTTTTGGACTCCATGTTTGCTATATAAAGCGCAGTCTGTTGGCTTTTCCACAGTTTGCAGACTTTTATGATTTTATTCATTAACTATTTAATTTCTTTATATGGCTTATCCATGAATAATACATGATGTAAATCTCTTTTAAGTTTAAGTCCCTTGTGATATACTTAGTTTACATGCAAAATGTATGTAAATGGATGAACTCATGATTGCTGTTGCTATTGTTTATGAAAGAAACAGCTTTTATGTTCACATTTCACATTTTAAAAATGTCTCTCATTAGGAACCAATGTAAATGTACATTTTCATCATGATATATTGCATTTAATGTACTGGTGCTTTGGCTATTCAAATAAGACAGTAACCTCAATTATTTTCTGTGGCTACAACTTACAGATGTCCCCTAAAGAGGTACACTATATGGGGTATAAAAATATTGGGCCTTACCCTTAAATCACTGAATTTGGGTCTTTCATTCAGTCCCATTGCCAAAGGTGTATAAAATCATGCACCTAGACATGTTTTTTGTTTGTTTGCGTTTAGATTAGAATAGATAAGTGGTTCACAAACTGTTTTTGGTATCAACCACTTCGGAAGCTGAAAAAAGTTCATGCCCCAAACCACACAAATGTATGTCCCACACCCCAGAATTTTATCAATCACTAATTTTAAAAAAAGGATCAATGCTACATTTTAAAGGTACATATTTAGTATCAGCGCAATAGCTGTTTGCTTATTTCTTTTTCATATATAAAAAAAAAATACCCATTCATCTTAGTTTCACTTGATATTTTTCACCTGGTTGTCTGTGTTCAACCACAGTGGCTCTGTATCCCACCAGTGGGGCAAACCCCACAGTTTAAAAACCACTGGCTTAGATTCAACTTTATTGTCCTTGAGAAGAACAGTACTTGAACAATGAAATGAAGTTTGGCATCCAATCTGAAGTGCAAATAGCAGTGCACATAAACAGTGCAGCACATCTGCCTTTACAAACATTTGTGAAAGAATGGGTCGTTCTAGTTTAGAAATTTAAAGTGTGGTACTCTAATTGGATGCTACCACTGCAGGATGTCAGACTATGAAATTTCTTCCCTCCTGGATATTCCATGATCAACTGCAAGTGGTATTATTGTAAAGTGGAACGATTTAGGAACCACAGCAACTCAGCCACAAAGTGGCAGACCTTGTAAAGTTACAGAGAGGGGTCACTGAGTGTTGAGGCATAGAGTGTATGAACCCTCCGCCGATTTAAGCACTGCAGAGTTCTAGACTTTCTCTGACATTAACATCAATACAAAAACTATGCTCCAGGAGTTACATGGCACAGGATTCCATGGCCAAGCAGCTGCATGCATCACCAACTGCAATGCCAAGTCTGGGATGGAGTGGTGAAAAGCATGACTCAGCTTGACCTTGGAGCAATGAAAACATGTTCTGACGATTAACAAATCATGCTTCTGCTACCTGGTAGTCTGGACTGCCTGACTGTATTGTACGGACTATATTGTTTGGTGGCGGAGGGATAAAACTATGGGTTGTTTTTCTGGGGTTGGCCTAACCTTCTTAGTTCCAGTGAAGGGAAATCTTAATGCCTGGGGTTACAAAATGTTTTAGACAATTCTATGCTTCCAACTCTGCAGAAACAGTATGGGGAAGGCTCTGTTCTGTTGCAGCATGACTGTGCCACCGTGCACAGAGCAAGTTTGATAAAGCTTGGATGAGTTTGTCATGATTGGACCAATACTTTTGTCCATATGATATACAGTAGTTTATTGTTGTGAAAGCCAGAACAGAGACTATATGCCTCCCTGACACACACACACACACACACACACACACACATACACACACACACACACACAAACACACACACACACACACATACATACACACACACAAACACACACACACCCATATTCACATGCTATAGTCAACTGGATAATGGCTAAAACAATACACTCACTCAACAAAAATTTAAAAACTGTATACTACAGACTTAACAAATCATTTGTGAAAAATAAATAACATACGCACGCACACACGCACACAGAGGCATACAGAGATTATGGCCATTCAAAACACAGCTTCTCAGAACTGTCTCAAGAATTACTTCTCTAAACAACATGAGTGAGTGATTGAAGTCATTTGTCTAGTTTGCTGTTGTATTCATAAGTACTTAGTCCCTCAGGAGATGGCTTTTTTAAGACTCAATGGGATAAACTGATGTCACCTAGCTTACCATTTCAGACAGTGTGTCTCCTATGCATTCACAAACTGCCACTTGTTGACATCTTTAAAGTTAAGCTGTACAAACACTGTATGCTGAGTATAATGTCTGGGATTATTCTGGATCCTCTTGGCTTTATTAATAAAATTTAAGGTAACTTTCCATGTGGCTTGTAGTGTGGCAGACAAAAATATGGGGCAAATATAAATATGTATAAACTACATGCCTGAAAACTAATCCAATCTCCTTAGCAACACATGAAAAAATCTGTTATATAAAAATGTACCGTAAAGCTATAGAGATTTTAACTATGGTATAAGAAGACTCTGCAAGCTATCATAAAATATTCCAAAACAAAATAATATGTAAAAACTATGAAACAAACTTTAATATTTTTATGCTAAAATACAAACAATACTTTAAAGGCTTAAACCATATCGTTTTTATTCATTCTTTTTGATTGTTTTGACAATATCTACACCACTCAGATTGAACTAATGTAGCGCAACATGGAGATATAAGTACTTAAGGGGTAAAGGAGGGTAAAATTTTGTATGTGTGTTATCAAAAGTAAACTCTTCAATGTGTGGTTAAATAAGTAGGATGTGTAAGTAAGACAACCTTTGATAACCTTTTGATTTTGACAAGCCATCACATATCTGAACATGACCTCAGTATCTCCTGACAGTTACAAAGTTATCTCAGAAATATTGCATCAACAGATATACACCATCATACTGCACAGCTCAGTGACATACCAGGATCAATACAGGAAAGAGGATGGAGCTTAAATTACAAAGGCTGTTGACAGGAAACTTTCCCCTGAGTCCAACAAGACAACTCTCATGTCACTGTGAGTTGCATTGAAATGAAAAGATAACAATGAGGAAAGTTAGAGAAAGCTGCCAGCAGATGTTAAAATGTGGGTTCTCTCTCTCTCGCTCTCTCCCTCTCTCTCTCTCTCTCTCTCTATCACACACACACACACACACACACACATGCATTTCGTTGGGACAATTTGACCATCTTATTCAGTTCACTAAAAACAGGATTAATAAGCAGCCTTTAATTACTATCCACAAAATACATACTCACAATCACTTTGAATTCACTCAATACACAGATTCTGCCAACCTATTCTCATCCCACTTCATCAAATACTGCTGATCTGTGAGATGTTGGTGGGCGGCTCCCCATTACACACAAGTTATCTTTTGGCGGCGGTCCTTGACGCACAGCCTCGACACTATTGTAGAGAGATAACAATTCTGTTTCAAAGAGCTACAAAGTCCACAGGAGGTTGCAGGAGCGATGGTGATATGAGTCACAGGGATATCAATCAGGAGGCCATGGTTTTTGTTTCAGTTTGTTTTCAGTCGCTGATTTGTTTTTCTTGAATTTGCTTCTGACATGCGCTTTCACTGACTGGTTATGTTTAGGCACTAAAGTATTTGGTTAGGTTTAGGAAAAGAGTTCAAATACACAGCAGCACAGCAGTAATAATGCATAATACTTAACCAGTGGGTTTAAATGATGATGCAAAGGGGTCCTTTTGAGGCTTTCATAAGGGTTGCTTTGGGAGTGACAGATCTTGTGCATTAATGTGCAACACTAACTGCTTTGAAAATACAGCAGTATGTGATGAGAACGGGCTGGATTTTAGAGTCCTTGGAGACAAATTTTTGATTTGTGTCATAAGTCACTGTCGTCTTGACCTTTGGCCTTTGGCAACCAAATACCAACTGGTTCATTCTAGTGTCCAAGCTTAGTCACAAAAACACTTTTTTCCAGTATATGTGAAAGGATTCTGAGACACCTTCTCAAAAGGGTATCTCTTGCACCATGACATGCTGCACAAAACACCTTTTACCCCTTGGAATAAAAAAGAAACAATCATGCTGTGGCTGTCACCATCCCACTGACCTCAAGCCTACTGAAAACATGAAGGGCATTCTTAAAAGGAAGATCTATAAGAGTGGGCAACAGTAAACTGGGAAACAGCATCTCTGGGTAGAAATATTGATGCTCAAATGTAGTACAGACATCCATACTCTCTCTCTCTCTCTCTCTCTCTCTCTGTGTTTATATATATATATATATATATAGATAGATAGATAGTATGTTTTGATCACAGTAGCAAGGTCTCAGCTTTAATTCTAATAGGCATACACTGATATCTATAGACCTGTCTGGGAAACATTGAACATATATTTAACATAGCTTAAATGTTGCCTCTCCCACCTCTGAGTATACTTTTATCACCTAATTAAATGGGGCAACAGCTAATCGGACTGAAATCGGGTGATGGACAAGTATATACCTCCTCAAAACCATAATGATGTTGTATCCATCAGTTACACAAAGTTTATCCCAATACTAACATATTGACTGTATAATTTAGAACCAAATAATCGTCTTTTGTTATAGTTTTTTCATTTGTTCATTTTTCAAATAATTTCTTTGCTTTACTCCTGATCGCTTCCCTTCCTACATGACAACATGTCATCTCAAGCTCTTTCTACCTTTTCACTTTTCTAGTCCTGCCATTTTCTCATTACCATGTGTGCACTATTTATGTGCTCATTTAATTGTAATGAAGTCCTGAGACAGAGATCCTTCACAGGGCGCTTCCTGCAAAAGGGCACAGATCATGTGTGTGTGATTGGATTACTGACTGCCTGGTGCTAATGTTTAACCATAGCAAAGGCTTACCCTTTCACTCTCTTTTCCTCACACACACACACACACACACACACACACACAGATACACTTTTTCTCGCCTCTCGTGTGTGTATTTGGATTTATTTGAGAATGGATTTTGTGCCACCTGATGTTTGTTTGAGACATCACGTCAATTTGAACCAAACCACTCAGCATGATACAGAATCTGAATTTAGAGTTTCTACCCTCGACATCGCCATTTTATCCCTGAGTGTTTCTCATTCCACAAGGATTTTCACTTCCACTGTCTTTAGTGTTGCCAGATTTTCTTCCAATGCGTGATTATGAAGGATATATTTAGGGTATCTTATGAGCAGAAATTGCAAATGAAGTCAAACCAGAAATGAGACAAAACTTTGAGAGTGATAACTGCTTCTTTAAACATTTGCAATGACAATAAACCAGTTGTAAGGAAACTATTTGACAAAGGAATCTGGATCGCTTTTAAAATCTTATGCAAATGAGAACAATAGCCCTATAAAAGCTCCTTTAATGTAACCATAAATAATTTACAGTTTCAGTGAGACAGTCTAGTGTCCTAAAAATATGTTCACATACAGCTACAATGTATTCTCAAGAACCTTTCAGAGAAATGTGTTCACTCAGACTGTTTTTGTGATGTATCAGTTAAAAATTTACATTTCTTTGTCTTTCACTTTATTGCTTTGCTACTGTTGCATATTTAGGCAAAGGATTATATATCTGATTATATAGCATTAACAAGGAACAGGCTAGAGATTCAGTAAGTAATGTTGTAAAGTTGCACTATAAGTAAACCATGATGTTTTTCTGAATGTAACAGAATAATTTTGGTGCATGATCCAAGCCTAGCAGATAAAAAAAATGAAAGTCTAAATTAACTATAAAAAGGAAACTCAAAATCTTGAGACTCAAGTCCTAGTGTCCTAGGTGAAAGTCCAAATACAGACCTTGATATCTGTATATTTATTACTGATATCATGAAAGGCAATCATACCCTTGGAAACTGCAGTTCTGTTAAAACATAAATGAGAATTTGTAAACAACATAACATGCTTAATTTGTAGTCAAATTTCTGTTTGCAAGACAGATTATATTTGAGGCCACTGTCTGTGTTGCTGTTAGTAAATACAATATTTGACCTATTTTGTGGGACAGTGGCTCTGAAAATAAAATTTCTGCCTTTATTTATATATATACACGCACACACACATAACTTTCAAAATGCAGATGGAAAAGAGCCCTAGTTAAATTGTTACTGCAAAATCTGAGCAACTACACTGGAATATACAGTGCATAAATGTAAAAAATTATAAGTTTCTGTCCAAATACAACCTAAGAGAGATTTCTCAACTACCAAGGTTTTTATGTATTTGTCTTCTCAAATAAATTCTGATTCTGGTGCCACTAAGTACAACTAGAAGCTAGGGTTTACATTTTATTGGTTCAGTGATAAATACATTAAAATTCTGTTTCAGTTTTGAATAATTTTATTAATACAATGCATTAATTATGAAAAGGTTGACAGGTAAGGTCAGGCAGGAGCCTCCCTGGTCTATGATTTTTGCAGCTGATACTGTGATCTGTATCGAGAGTAGGGAGCTTGGAGAGGTGGAGGTATGCATGGCATGAAGAGGAATGAAAGTGTGAATGAGAGGGAGGCAGGTAGAATGATGAAGATGCAAGGAGTGAAAGTGGGTGCGTTTAACTGCATGGAGTAATCCATCCAAAGCAACAAACCATGGACAAGAGAAGTGAAGAAGAGTGCAGGAAAGTTTGAAATGGGTGGAGACAAGCATCAGGGGTGCTTTGCAACAGAGGGGTAGCAGTAAGAGTGAAAGGGAACATTTACAAGACTGTAGTGAGACCTTCTACAATGTATGGTTTGGAGATGCTGATAAAAACAAGAGGCAGAGCTGAAGGTGGCAGAATTGAACTTGCTGAAATTTTTATTAGGAGTGACTAGGATGGACAGGATTAGAAATGAGTACATCAGAGAGCCAGCTCAGGTTGAGCAATTTGGAGATAAAGAGAGGCAAGGTTGAGATATTGAGATAGTTTTGACAGAGAAAGGATAAATAATAAATTGGGCAAATGATGTTGAAGACAGAACTATCAGGCCAGAGAAAACAGGAAGCCCACAGAGGGTATCTGGCAACTTCCTTACTGACCTGCACAAAAAACTGATCCTTCTGCAGACACTTTAGTGAAAGAGACTAAAGACATTTGAAGTATCCTTGTTTTTCAGATTTCCCCAACATTATCCCAAGCCTAACTGGCCCTGGAAGAGCAGCCAGACTGAGTGTGATTTGGAAGACTCCTATGAAGAATGACATCATGCACCGAGTTAGCTCATCCAGATTGGGGTTATCAGGGCCCCACTCCAAGCCTAACCCAGGCCTGGGGCTTGTTAGACAGTGCCTGGTGACCAGGCTTTAGCCTATAGGGCCCAGCTATATGGGTCTGGTGCTAAGAGGGATGGGCAGCAGTCAGAGGCAGGCCGAAGTTGATTCTGGGAACATGGAATGTTGCCTCTCCAGTGACTCTATTCTACTTTAGAGTTGCCCTTGAGGAGAAGTGGTAAACAGGGATGGATGTATATGTTTGTTTGTATATATGTATTTGTATCGTAATCTTAGGATCTCATCTCTGCTTTTTTGCAGGTAATGTCACTTTGTTGGCCTCACTGAACAATGACCTCCAGTTTGCACTTTACAGCCTAGTGTAAAGCAGTTCGGACGAGTACCTCCAAGTCTGAGGACACCATGCCCACTTCAAGTTGGGAAAGAGTTGCTGTCCCAAGTGCAGGACTTTAAGTATCTTGGGGTCTTGTTTTTCAATGAGGGAAGAAAGGACCGGGAAACTGACAGACAAACTGGTGAAGCATCTGCAGTGTTGTGCATGCTGTACTGATCTGTTGTGGTGGAGAGCATGATATCAACTCTTTTGATTTTCTATTCCATCTACATTCCTACCCTCATGTATTGCCACGAGCTCTTGAGTAGCGATTGAAAGAATGAGATATCAGTGACAGAAATGAGTTTCCTCAAACGGGCATCTTGAATCTTCCTTAGAGATAGGTAGAGGTGCTTGGTCATTCAGAAGGGACTCAAAGTAAAACCGCTTCTCCTCCTCATTGAAAGGAGTAGTCGAGCATATGACCAGGACGCTTCCTAAGTGGGGTGTTTCAGGCATACCCCATTGGGAGTCAGCCTTGGGCAGACCCAGCACACACTGGAGACATTATATCTCTCAGCTGACTTGGGAACACCTCAGTGTCCCCCAAAACCAGCTGGAGGAGGTGGTTGGGAAAAGTGAGGTCTCAGTATCTCTACTTAGACTGCTGCTCACACAAGCTGGATATAGCAATTTTGGAACTATTACATGGAGTTTGTTCCCCATGTAGTGACAAAGACAGTGATTTCTTAGAGCTCCTCTCTGCTCTGTCTCAGCCTACTTTGCCATTGTGTCAGCAAAAACCACAACTGTTGCTGAAACAGTTATCTAGCCCCACACTGTAATTTTTATGTAAATATGTATGCTTCCCCCCACACTACCATCATGCTAAATTGGAACACTATTCAGTATAAGGATTCTGTCAATTCTTGTTAGTCATAATGCCCCTTTATTAGTCTTACTGTACACTTTCTGTTGTGTACACAGTGCACACAGACTTTTGGCTGTAGGATAGCTACCAGCAGAGATTATTACCTTAGTGGAGGTCTCTGCTATTTCCTTTTATTCATAAGCTTTTTTTCTGGTAAAAACATGTTCAATTTAGGATTTTTGCTGAATATGTTTTTGTTGGAGAAGAATTTCTGCATCAATATTCATATTATTTTACTTGGCTAAACACCTCAGCCAAGCTATCTTTATTTGATGTGTTTTTGAGGAATAGAGTTTCTGTGGTGTTGTGCAATGATTCTTAGTGGAATTTTGATATGAGGAGATCATGTGAATAAACTGTCAAAAAAGTTATTATGGTCAGTACTGTTTGACTTATAATATGCTCTGTTTCTATTGTTATCACAGATATTCAGTCTCTTCAGTATGCCATAAATTGTTAGCAGCATGCTGAAAAAATTCTTATATCTGAGCACTTTTCTGATGTCACAGCTACTTCACAGGTTTGTTTTAAAGCTCTTGGTGTTGCCAAATTCTACAGGAAATATAATCTGCAAGTGCTGCGTACCCCTGGCTAGACTTTGCTCTTTACAGTCAGATTTAGATGTATGCGAGAAGCACCTAATTTAATACAGAATGCACAGATGATTGTACGTACATAGGGCTTAGCTTGGAGATGATCACCACATGCTGCTTCACATTTCCTTACCTAGTTTTCAGTATGCCATCATCCTCTGGCTACAGAACTTCCTCACTTCATGCCAAAGCCCCCCTACACTGAGGATATCTCATCATCTCTTCCTCCATATTTCACCTTTTCTTTTTCACTTCTGACTTTGTTACTATTTTGTTTAGATGAAATCATCCCTTTCATCTACTGCCTGTTGTACTTTCCTCCCTTTTCCTGAAAGAAACTAGTTAGTAATTAAAACAGTCATGGTCAATTGAGCAAATTATTGCACAGCATGCCACACCTGAGAAGGGGAGGGTGAAGAATAAAACTCGTGCATCTACATACACATTGCTGTGGTCACATTCAGGGTGCAGATCCTCATTATGAACAATTACAGCTTTTTACAGCATCGGAGAACAATCCAAGGTATTTACAAGCAACCGCATGTCTACACAGCTATTCACACACATACACGTAGATGGAGCTTTTTTATTGCATATCACACAGCCTAGAGCACCGTGGCATCCAGGTGTTTCCAGACCCCTGCAGCTGTTGACAGGAAAAGGATCTGTTCATCAAGCAGGCATTGACAGCCAGACCTAGGATCAGAGATTTTATATTTGATGTCACTTCCAGAGTAGAAGTCACAGCTCTGCTGAGGCCTCTCACTTACAGTGCATATTCCCTCTCAAACATCAGTAATTAATTTTTTTTTACTTGAGAGCTAGGGGCTATGTTAGTCTTCAAAACAGCAAAATATGAATGTCTTGTTTCGGATTATCAAGTGTAATATCAGATCCAAGACATTTTGTTTTTGTTTTTCTTTTAAACTATAAAAGACTTACATAGAGAAGCACACACAGAGTAAAACTGAACATGTGTGTATACAGTACAGTCTGAGACAGTCCTACTGTGACAGCCTGAAGGAATGAGCACAGCACTGATGGTTGGCAGGGATTTAAGCTGTTGAATGATGAGGACCGGTGTTTTGGCAGTTTCATGCCTCTCTGTGGTAAACACAGCATTTAGAGCAATTAAGTCAATGATTCTAAAACATCAACCTTTGCACTTTGCCAGTTGTTTCCACATTAGTTACAAAAGTTATTTTTTCTGTCCTTCTTTCTTTCTCCTTTCATAGAAAATCAGCAGACAACAATGTCTAACATAACAAATTTATCCGAGCTCAGTAAAAATGCAAGAGTAAGTGTATTTTATAAGCGTGAAATCATACCAGAAACCCACAAAGATACGTACCTGCACATGCAGTATAAAAATGCCTGAAATGAGTGCGTGTTGAGCAATGTTTATTTTAGTTTTTGCCCCCTGCGTGTGATTTTTATGAGAGCTAAGTCTGCCACTTAGAATAGAGAACAGGGCAGAACAGAACAGCTGTAAGGTGTTCTAAAATAATGTGCAATGCAACTAACTTCATATGCATTGCTTTTTATGCCATCTGTAAGCTGTTTGTTAGAAGTCTAATTTAAAATCTAGGCAGTACCTCAGAGAATCTCATGTTCAAGCAAATCACTAGGAAGGCATAAGAGACTGAATTTCAGCAATACACTTTTATAATTACACTACACAGAAGAAATAATGATGCAGCTTTACCACTATAAGGCACCCTCTGAATAAAAGTATTTCAATAAATGATCATCATATTACAAGGCAATCTCAAAACCCCAGTGAATATTATATTGATTGGCAAAAAGGTGTCTACAAAGAAGTAAAGAGAAAGTGAGGATAATGAGGTCTGCCAGTAAAAAATTTTTAATAAGTTTTCCTAATAAAAAAGTTTTTAAAAAAGAGAGAAAAGCCTTTCCTTTTAAATTAGTATCTTAAAACACGATTCATCATTGTGACAGACTACAAGTTGTACATTTTGGATTACATACATAAATCATACCTCTGCCATCCACAATCAGTTTTATGTTTTTGATAAAATAACACCTTGTAGATACTAAAAGAAAAAAATACTGTTCCAGGCCATTACCTGTGTGTTTATCCATCAAGACAGGGCCAATGGATTGCTCAAGGTCATTGCAAATTATCTGAGTTCACAAGACAAGCTGCATGTTAAACCCCATTTTTCCTTTCCCAATAAGACTGAAGCTTCTTCATCCTCTCAAATCACCCTGCTTCTCCTGCAGCCACTCTACACTGTCTTTATTATAGAGAGAGGTACTGACATACATTTCTAAAGTTATGGAAAATGAGTTTTTGTTGTCCATGGAAAGTTGGTGCCTCATAAAGATTTAGCAACCCGAAACACAGGACTCTACCAGACCTTTTGCAAGCAACTTGAAGTGAAGTGAACCTATATAAATACACACACTAAAATCTGCAAGCACATTTGCAGTGTCATGATCTTTTCCGTATCAACCACAAGGACACTAACTATACTGTAATGCCCGCTAAAAGCTGAGAAAACACGTGGGACAAACATACGCATACACACATACAAACCTTAACTTGTGAGCTGAAGTCTTTAGAAAACAGTCTTAAATCCATGTCCACACACACACACAGGCACACACATACTGATAACACCAACAAACTCCCTGCTCCCATGGCATCTGTGATATCTATAGAGCTGCAGTCCCTGAAGGACAGTCCTCTTTACATCATAAGGAGTGAAACTAGTGAAAGTGAATCAAGCTGTTTTCAGTCCTACAAAGCAAGAAGACTGAAAAAGACGTATTGTGCAAGGTTGTTTTATAAGTCTTCTTAGACTAAATACAGTATTTTTTCTTTAATAAAAGCACATCTTTCACTGTTCTGACTGCCTATGTGCACTGTAGTCTTTCTGCATGCAGATGTATGTTTGCTTGTGTGGGTGTATGTAGGTGTCTAACCTTTGAGGATGACCTCCAATTCATCTCGTAAGATGTCAAAGGTGCTGTATCTCGAGGTGGTCTCTGGGATGATGTTCTTTTTAAGCCAGCCTCCACAGGCATACTGGTAAAAATTGTCACAAGGGTCCACGGTAGCATCCATGTTCTCAATGAGACGAGACGCTGTACAGAAAGAAAGGAAATAAACTCTAAGAAATGGCGGAAATAAATAAGGAAACTAACAATAGTTTCATGCTGGATATTTAAGTAAAATTTACCATCACATACAAAAGGCTAGGAGTGTGACATAATGCATGTGAATCCATTTCTATTGACTGCTGTGTATGCTACTATATTTAGTATAGTCTTTTTAACAAGTGTTTTCTACCATTTCACCACTGAATGATTTTATGATATTTTCAGAATTATTCTTATTTGCTATATGCACACAAATATGTAAATATGAGTGGATGCATGACATTGCAATAAGAAGTTGGGGTCACTGAGTGCTGAGGTGCATAGTGCCTAAAAGTTTGCCAACACTCTGCTTGTTGAAGAACAGCAGAGTTCCAAACCTCCTCTGGCATTAACATTAGCACAACAATTGTGGACCAAGAGCTTCATGGCATGTGTTTCCATGGCCAAGCAGCAGCATGCAAGCCTTAAATCATCAAACATAATGCCAAGCGTCAGCTGGACTGGTAGAAAATATGTTGTCGCTAGGTTCTGGAGCTATGGAAATATGTTTTGGGGCAACAGTCACAACTCAAGCATCTCTATCTGGTAGCCTAATTAATGAACCTGAGTTTGTTTAATGCCAGGAGAATGTTACCTGCCTGACTGCATTGTGCCAGCTATAAAGTTTGGTGGAGGAGCGGTAACATTATGGTGTTGTTTTTGGGTGGTTAGCCTGGGCCCCTTATAGTGCCAGTGAAGGAAAATCTTACTGTTTCAGCTTATCACAACATTTTGAATGATTCTATACTCTTGAGTTGGTGGGAACAGTTTGGGGAAAGCCCTTTTCTCTTCCAGCATGGCTGTGCCCCAGTACACAAAACAAGGGGCATAAAGGCATGGTTGAATGAGTTTGGTGAGGAAGAACTTGACACAGAGCCTTGACCTCAACCCCAAACACCTCTGGGATGAACTAGAATGGTGACTGTGAGCCGAGACCTCTTGTCCAACATCAGTTTCCAACCTCACAAATGCTCTTCTGGACGAATGGGTAAAAGTTTCCACAGACACACTATTAATGCCTATGGATTTGATATGGGATGTCATAAAAGCTCCTCAAGGTGTAATGTGTAGGTGGCCTGATGCGTTTGTCTATAGTGTACATTTAAAAAGCAGACATGAAGTTGAAAGTATAAGATCTGCTGTAAATAAAATCCTCAAAATAAAACCAAAGTGAATAGAAAGCAAACATTTGAAACTAATATCTGTTTTCACCAAAAGCCACACTGCAGATCAGAACCTTTTGCCAGTTACAGATGGCTCAACTAGAGCAATAGCAAGCAAGCAAAGAAATAGGTCAAGAACTAACACAGTCCTAGTTTTGTTTAATAAATAACTGTAAATTGATCTGATAGTCTGCTTAAACACATGTTTATTTTGACTAAAAGCAACATAAGAACTAGGATTATCTGAAATATGCCGTTACCTTAAGCTAGCTGGTAGCTTCCAGTATAGGCTAATGTAGGAAGTAGCATTTCCATTTTTATATGGCTTGAACAAATGTGATATAACTGAATAATAAGTGAGCTGTTAAGTGTTTTTCCTTTTTGCAGTCTTCATGCAAAGCTAAACTATTAAAGTGGCTGAGGCCTCATAATGAATGCAAAGATGTAAGTAAGAGTGGAAACTTTTCACATAACTGTTAGCAAGACCGTAAACGTGATTTTGAAAACATTAAAATGAAATGTGCAAGCTTTTACAACGATGTTGACTAAGCAACACTAAAGAAAAAAATTGCAATGGCACTTTCTGTAAGGTTGGTGGCCAACCTGAAGAAAATTTGTTATTTTGGACTACCCAAAGCCTTGGATGCTCATAACAACATCTGCTGTTCCTGTAGCATAATTTACCACCGAAGTACATTCAAAATACAGTGTAATCCTTAAAACAGCTGCTTTCTTTTTAAAAAGGTAATATTTGCACAAAAAAAGGGACTAAAGATGGCAATTAGATTCAGTTTAGCACCAGTGCTGGAAATATGTTTACTTTTTTAAAACTGCAATTAAGCTACACAAGGCAGCACAGCTCTGAGATCTCTTGTGACAAGGCTGTCTGTCAAATCTGACTGAATTGGGACACTGGCTCTCCAAAAATGCATCAGCAATGAATCTGCATCTGTTGCTGGAAAATGAAGGTAGAGTTTTAAACTATTGATTCAAGACTGCAGTTTTTTACAGGTATAATAAAACAGTTATTCTAAGACATTTTTTAATAATAATGTATGATGTCATATTGATGAAACTTGAGGGGTTCTATATTTTAGGCATAACAAAAGAAATGTCAAATCACTTTTATGACAATTAAATGTCCAGTGTCAGGAATGTTGTCATTAAAGAAAAATAAGTTGCCTGTAGACAACATTATGTGATATTGAAAAAGGTTAAGCAAACCTGCTTATTACTGCAGTGACCTAATCCAAGAGTGTTTATCATTTAAACATTAAACCTCCATGACAGAACTTTGTTCCACACATATATCCTAGTGGTTTTGCCTCATCTATATATACCAACCTGCTTATATCCATTATCAGTTTCCCAGCGTCTATTGTAGTTGAAATTGAAGTGGCAATTTTCTCTGAGCATATCTGAAATCCCCATGCTTCACGAGGCAAACTCAGATTTCCTATCTTCCCTGTCCCTTGAGAAAAATCAAAGCCTTCAGAAAGAGACGCTAAAGAGAATGCACAAACAAACAAACAGTGCTTACCTGACTGCGTGCAGTCTGCTGTGGTGCAGATTTCATCTACAGAACATGCAAAACAAATCATTACTCAGTGGGATTTTTGCATCCATCAGTCATAATGTAAAATCTTAATTCTCTTATTCCTCTTTCATTTTTCCTTTATTTGTTTTGTTTATTTGCTACTATCCATATGCAACCATAACTGCTTAGAAGTTTTACTTTCACTAACAGCAATAATTAAGATGGTAAAGTGTTAATCAAAGTGAATCTGACATGTACTGGCACCAGAAACAAACTGCTACATGACCTTAAATAGATTGGTTCATGAGTCGTGTGTAAGTGCACATGATGTGCACACAGTTGAGTGCACACATGGGTACAAACAAGTTATTGAACTGTAATCTTCTTGACATGGTGGCTTACACATTTATTAAGCAAAGGCTGCAAAAAAAAGAAACATAGTGCAACACAAACACATAAGTCAACCAAACTCCATTAAGCTTATTTTGATTTATTTCTCTGGGCGCTGTTTGCATCCTCAATCTGCTGAACTTCACAAACATTCTATTCATCGTGATTTAATATATGAATCTATAAATAAGCTTCTTATTATCACTTTCAGAGTGCCCCCATAGTGTAGTGTTTACACATCCACCTTACAAGTGAAATGTCCCTGGTTCAATTCCAGGTGGGGACACAAGTCCCTCTCACCATGGAGGGTGGTGTCAGGAAGGGCATCCGATGTAAAACCTCTGCCAAATTACCAATGGGGATTAATCTGCTGTGGTGACAGTGGGGAGAATAAAACAGAGCAGCCGAAGGTACATTTATTGTCACTTTAAATTTACTCCTACAGAGCTTGTACCACATAACATTGTCCTTGGACCTGCTCGTGATAGTAAAAACTTAGACTTAGACTTAACTTTATTGATCCCTTTGGGATGACTCCCTCAGGGAAATTTAAGTTTCCAGCAGCATGTAGGACAGAGCAGTAATGAAATACAACTGTAATAAAACTTTCGTAGGGTAACATAAGCAGTAAACTCTACGTAGGATAGAAAAATAAAAGTAATCAATAAACACTAAACAGTACATTCTTAGCTAAAATATACAAATATACATAGAATAGAATAGAATAGAATGAGAAAGTGAGTTTAGGAGTTTTTTGTGTTATTTAGCATAGTTTTCAATCACTTATTTGTTTCCTTTGATCTGGGTTTTAATTGTGCTGTTACTTCCTGCTACACTACATGGACAAAAGTATTGGGCTAAACCTCTTGATCACAGAATTCAGAATTTCAGTCAGTCCCATTGCCACAGGTAGCAAACCAAGTGCCTAGCCATGCAGTCTGACTTTATTTGTGAAAAAATGGGTCACTCTGAAGAGCTTTCACAGCATTTCACAAATGTTTGTGAAGGCAGACACTCTTGAAATTTCCCTGCTGTGGAACTAATAAAGGAATGGGTCATTCTAAAGAGCTCATTAAATTTGTGCATGGTATTATAATAGGATACCACCGCTGCAACAAGTTCATTGTTGAAATTTTTCCCATTCTAGATATTCCATGATTAACTGTAAGTGGCGATATTGCAAAGTGGATGCATTTAGGAACCACAGCAATTCAGCTGTGAAGTGACTAATTAAAGTCACAGAGAAGGGTGTGGCACATAGTCCATAAGAGTCACCAGTGCTCTGCTGACTCAGTAACTGCAGACTTCCAAACCTCTAATGGCATTAACATCAACACAAAAAACTGTGTGCTGGGAACTTCATGGCTTGGGTTTCCATGGCTGGGCAGCTGCATGGAAACCTTCTATCAACAAGCATAATGCCAAGTACCAGATGGAGTGAAGTAAAGAACACTACCACTGTACCCTGGAGCAGTAGAAATGTGATCTGTCGAGTGACAGGTCATGCCTCTCTATCTGGCAGTCTGATGAATGAGTCTAGGTTTGATGAATCGCAGAAGAATGTTACTTGACCCACTAGGAGCCCTGACCTCAACCCCATCCACACCTTTGGGATCAACTACAGTGAAACTAGAATGACCTAGGGCCTCTCATCCAGCATCAGTGTCTGACCTCACAAATGTTCTTCAAATGCAAAATTCCCACAGAATCATATGGAATCTTCCCACAAAATCTTGTTGAAAGCCTTACCAGAAGATTGGAAGCTGTTCTAACTGTGAAAGGGGGACCGAGTCCATGTTAATGTCTATGGATTTAGAATAGGATATCATAAAAGCTCCTGTATGTGTAATCTGTATGTGGTCCAATACATTTGTCCATACTTGGTTGTCCTTACTTGACTAGGTTTAGGCACTAAAAAATACTGATGCTTAGGGAAAGCTTGTGGTTTTGTTTAAAGAATGCTCCTTCACAAGATTAATCCTACACATCACATAAATGGTGGTTACCAGTTGTGTCACATCAGGGGACTCTTTACAAACATCCATATCAGATAAGTCGGTAGCAACAGACCCATATCACGTTTTCCTCAATGTAACACCAACACTAGTGTTTGCATAAAATTATTACACTAACTTCGTCCAAATTTGAAACCTTTGATTGTTGTTTCAATTATAAAACAAGACTGCAATGTCAGTATCAATCATTATAATATTTACAATATTTAAAAGATAAGCAAAACAGAGAGATGTGCTTAATTAAAGACATTTTTTTTTAAACTCCAAACTTGGCAACTCTGGTTGGTTCTGTTTCCAGGAAGTTGCCATCCAGATAGGAACTGGCTGAATTGGTCCCTGCAGCCCACTCTCCTGTCTCATGTAATGCTGTCAGTCCTCTATTTGCGACTGTCTCCAACTGTGTGTGTCCATGTGTACCTTGTGTTTGCCTGTAGGTGTGTTTGCCCTGTGTATGTTTTCACCATGCTGCATAGCTGTAGTTTCACCAGGAGCAATTCTCCTGCCATGTAGAATGCACCTCAATGTGGATTCACTTCAAAGCTTCTCCACATACACATCCTCACATAGTTGGGCAACGTGAGACATTGCGTTTTCTCTTTCAGATATATGTAGTTACACTACTGACCTACTTTAAACAACTTGTTCATCAAGAAAAGAAGGGACCTTAATTTATTCAGTAAATCTCGGTCCCTGAGCAAGGTAGAGGTCTCAGTATGGTGACATCAATTTAAAAAGGATTGCAAATAACTCATGGATGAGCATTTTCAGCAGAACAAGTCTGTAAATACTGATACAATCAGTGCCCAAGATCATAAGGGCACCCTTCTGCCGAGAATGATCATCACAAGCACAGGTTAGAGTGGGCCAGAACGATCTAGAACAGCATTGTGGCACCTTAAGTTAATGAATTTTTAAATCTGTAGGCAGTTAATTAGAAAATACTGTAAAACAAGTTCCTTTTTGTGTGCTGCAGCCTGGTAGTCCTTCCAGCTGATGCCTTGGAGATACTTGCTCAACAAGTTAGCAAGTAATGTCAACCCACAGTCCCGCTTACACCCTCTACACATTCTTTTTCCCTACTCATCCCTGACATCTGCATGCTATCATGCATACAGATGTCAGTAAAGTGATCACAGAAATTTAGTGTGTTATTTAGATGGGATGAAAATATTGGGCAATTTACTGCAGTTAAGTGAAGGCTAAATTGGTTAGTTGGCAGAATTGTGGTACAGTTTACAGTGATGCACTATATTGGACTGGTGCAGAGCGGGCTACAGTCTTCATGGTCAGTCTTATTTTAGATCAATGATTCTCAAACTGTGCAGCAGGCCCTACTGGTGGAGGGTGGAGAACAACCAGTTGAACAATATGAACTGAAACTATAATGAATAAATATGAATTTTTAGAAAAATAAGTAAGAGTTTGCTAGTGCTATTGAACTGCAGCGTTTTTCAAGTACAGTTCAGCACAGATCTTGTTTCATTGATAATGACTGATATAATATTTTTCAGCTTCTGAAGTGGGGCGTGTCAGAAAAAGTTTGAAACCAGTGGCTTGGATCAAAGGCAGCTGTCAATTGGAATATAGGCTGATGATAGTGTATAGTTTGATTGCAAATTCTACCTTTTATATTAGCTTTACACTTACTACGTCAGGGGTCATCTCCACTATCAAAAGAGCCATTTTTGAGCATTTTTGGCCCAAAAAATACTCTGGAGCCGCATAAAATGTCCTGCCACAATAGTTCATGTGGCATGTGCTTGGAAATTGTTGAATTCAGTTGTATAAATCCAGAAAGATCTGTAAATCTCAGAGCAGCAGCAGCACAAGTCAGTTGATCATAGCCTATCTACAAAGATACTGGTGCTTGCAATGCAAAACTATGTGACTTACTTCTCACAATGCACTGCTACACTGGATCTTGGGTTTTCCCCACTTTCCAAATCTCATTTTCCCCCCGATCACAGTTGTATAAAAACTGAATAAAAAGACACATGAGAAGCCACCGATTAGAGATGCCATTCGGCTCCGTAAAGAAGCAGCAAATATATATGTGCAGTTTTACCAATCAGTAATGAGACATTGGTGCTTAGCAGCCTTCTGCTTTGATGCTACACACAACTGAGGTGCGTGGGTGAATAAATGGATGTATTTACATGTGTGGGGAGGTACCGTACGCCTCTGTGTTTTCACCTGGAATTGAGGGATATATCAGATCCGAACATTCAAGTCTGCTTCCAATCGTTTGCCGAAGCGGTAAAGATACTTCCACGCAATTTGTGCTCAGGGTTTTTGCCAAGTTTTTAAAGAGAAATCGGCAAGATGGCAACAACTTTCTATGATTTGTTGCTGTGACCCTCCTACGCTTTTGATAACAGCACATAGTGAAGGGAAACAGTGACGGAAACAAGACATATAAACATTTCTGGCACCACTCAGAACCACTCTTTGAACCACCAGGACATTCCCATTCCCTTGGTTTTTTTGGTTTTTCTGTTGGCAGCTTAGTCAGAAATGTTTGGATGAGATATGAGCAAAATAAAAAAGGAACAAGGGGACTGGACAGACAGTTTTCTATCCAAAACCATTAGACTCAAATCAAGGAGACAGTTCGCTCTCCGTGTGCTAGTCACTGCACATTAGTGTGCACCTGCCGACAATCATCCATTTTACTGGCACTCACATTCAACTGGTATTCATTTATCATGAATATGATGCAGAGCAGTGACCATTAAAGTGTCTCTAGTTGTCTAGTTAGAGCTGTATGAACAAGAAGCAAAGAGCCAATCACTTTGTCTTTTCATCTTCGTACTACTCTTAAATGGAGTGGAGATATTCAATGTAATGTCTAAGGTCTTGTAGAAGCCACTGACTTTCATTAACTCTATCCCTCTGAAGTAGCTGGTGAGGTATAGCATCAAAGAACTTTAATTATCCTGCCCTGCAATGAGAGACAAAGTGATATAGCTGATCCAGATATAGGGAAAGATATAGGGAAAAAAGACATAATAGGGGAAAAATATGGATTATCTCTTATAATATTGACTGATGTGCAATATTCCATCTCTTTTTACTGTTAAAAAACCCTTAAGGTTTCAAATTGCTTCCTTGCGTTCATTATCTGTTGTTTGATTGGATTGTGGAGCCCTGCTGAGGTATCCTATCAGGAAATAATGGACAAATCTGGTTGCATTATGATTTTATTTTGATTCAGTCCTCACCCTGCATTGAAATTCACCTACAAATCTGAAACATATTCACAGCTGTTAATAACTTTGATCATAGAGTCAAAATGGTAGACTGTAGCATGTTTGAACAACTGCACGTAGATAGAAGAAATAAATCGAAACCCTGGTAAGACCAGAAAAACTGAGGAGAGAATTTTAGGAGGATGGATTGCTTGCCACAGAAATGCAGGAAAAAAGAAAGAATGTTTCTTCTTTCTTTTTTTTTCAGTGGGCCAGGCAGGAGTGATAGTGGGACAGACATTCAGACAAAGTGGTGGAGTGGAGGGCGGTCTGTTGGGAGCTTGGCGGTAAAGGTCAGGGATGGGGAGATGGCTCTAGCACAAGGACATAATTGGCTAGGCAGAGAGCCAGTTCAGCACACACATCCACATAGAGGTTGGAGATAGTGGCCTGTTAGGGGAATTGGAGCCTACTGAGGGAATCAGAGCCACCTGAGAGAAATGTGTAAA